>RJWM01021239.1:0-35606 GCA_004363535.1 Dasyprocta punctata | reverse complement strand
TCATTCAACTGAAGAGCTGAAATTTAAATTTTGTTGTTAATGTGAGTTGGGGAAAACTAAAGTATGTGAGCTGGGAGTGGTGGTGCATGCCTGTAATCCCAGCACTGGGGAGGCTGAGGCAGGAGTTGCTGGGTGTTCAAGGCCAGCTTGGGACACATAGTGAGTTCAGCACCAGCCTGAACTGCAAGGGCAAGCAGAAACACTGGAACCGACCAACTGAAGTATACAGGCTGGGGGGGGGGGGGGCGGGTTCTGCTACAGAACCACACAGCCAGACCCTGTCTCAAAAAACAAACAAATAAAAAAAGGTACAGAAAAAGGAAAAGAATAAAACAGAAAACAAAACAAAAAACCCTAAAGTATAATTTTTTTCAACTATAATTTTAGGAACGCTAAATACAGAGTCACTTAAAATTAAGCAACTAAGTTAAGTACATGTGTAAAATAGATACTGGATTTTCAACACTTACTATAAGAAATGTAAATTAAATTTTATATCATCATTTGAAAAGATAGTATCTTAGATATATTGGGTTAAATAAAATATATTACTGAAATTAATTTCATCTGCTTTCTCCTTTTTATAATGTAGTTACTAAAAAAACTTCCTAGCATTGCATTTGTATTGGACAAGGAACGCTGAAATAACCGGGTTGGAGCACGGGGCCAGAGTAGATGAAATACTGCATGAAACAGAAAGCGATGCTGGTAACCCAGGTGAAAGATGAGTGTGGTTTGGACTCAACTGAGGTAGCAGAGATGAAAAAAGAGGGTGGAGCTGGAAAACACCCAGGAAGTAAAATCGACGCTGTTTACAAATTTATTCAAAGTCTGCAGGGCGTGGTGACGCACACCTGTAATCCCAGCATTTGGGAGGCTGAGGCAAGAGGACTGCTGAGAGTTGGAGGCCAGCCTGGGCTACATAATGAGTTCAGGACCAACCTGAACTCCATACGGAGACCTGTCTCAAAAACAAACAAACAAACAAAAACCAAAAACAAAAACAAAAAAACCTTATTCAAGGAGATACTTTGATTTAGTCGAAACTCTGATCACAATCTAATTCAGTCAAATTATACAATCATTTAATCGAATTATATACTATAATCAAACTTTGATTACAGGTGTAAACAAATACTTGGACGATTTTATTAAAGTCCTAAATCTAATAGATCTTATGCTTTAAATCTAATAGATCTTTTGCTTCAACTATTTATTTATTTATTTATTTATTTTTGCAGCACCGGGGATTGAACTCATAACCTCGCGCCTGTCAGGCGCTTAAGTCACTGAACCAAACTCCCGGTCCTGGTTTTTTGAGGCAGGGTCGCACTGTGTAGCTCAGGCCGGCCTTGTGCTCGCGTTGTAGCCCAAGCCGGCCTCGAACTCACAACGCTCCTCCTACCTCAGCCTCCCGAGTGCTGGGATTAAAGGCGTGCCCCACCACGCTCGGCTTCAACTAACAATTAAAAAATACATTATCACACTATCACCATAACTACTGAATTGGGGCTGGGGAGATAGCTCAGAGGCACAAGTGAATGTCTGACAAGCACGAGGTCCCTAGTTCGACTCCCGTTCCAAAAAAAAAAAAAAGCATAACTTCAGAATTAATGGTAACGTGCCTATTTAAGGCGGCCACATATGTAACACCAGTATGACTCGCATAGAAAAGCTGCCCAAGCTGCAGTCAACCACGCGGCGCTGATAAACGAACAGAATTATCCAGCTATCCAGCAATCTTGAGATTTACACGGTCCAGGCCCCGCCCACAAAGGCTACGTAGCGAGGCCCCGCCCACCTCAGGGCGTAAGGCTACGCCTTCCGAGCGTTGCTTAAAGGCCGCACTGGCTGGGTTGCTCCAAAGCCGCAGGGTCTGGAGTTCCTTGGGGTCTCGGGCCACCTGACGCCGACCCGCCGACAGCCTAGGAGCGAAGGACACGGCAGAGCCACAGAGGAAGCCGCGTCGGACACGCTCTCTGGCCGGCAGTGCTTCCGGGGCAGGGGGCGGGGCCTCCGGAAGTGGCTGGTCGCCGTCCGCTGCTCGTTGTTTGAGCTTCTGACGGGAAGGAGAAGCCGGAGCTTTGGCGGCGCCGCGGGGCGGCAGTCACGACCCGATCCGGAGCCGTCGCTTGACCACGGACAAGCCAGAAACGAGAACTACCAGTTGCTGAGCGGCGGGGCGACACGCCCGCTCGCCTTCGGATCTCGTCATGTCGCGGGGCTCCATCGAGATTCCCCTCCGGGACACCGACGAGGTAGGTGTCGGGGTTTGGAGGGGGTGGGGGCCTTGATCTTGAACGACTGTCCCGCTCCCGACCCCCGGACTTTGTTTCCGATGAGAGCTCACCCTTCTCCCGCGGGAGCCCAGATCGAAACCCCCGGCCCAAGCCCGGTTCACCTCCTTCCCAGCCCGTGCGCCTCCCCGCCCGCCCCGGGCAGGGAGCCCCGCGTCCCTGCAGCCGGGGGCCGCCCCGCCAGAGTTCTCACAAGTTCTGATCCAGCCTGCTCAATTTTGACAGTACCCTGTTATTGTCCTAATACACGAGCGCTGGAGCGTGAACTTGCCAGATAAACTGTGAAGCACCTTGCGGATGGGAGAGGTGGGCGCTGCTGTCACCGGGGTCTACCTGGTGCCCAAACTCGGCATCTGTCCCCAGGAATGCACGGGAGCTGCCCCTCCGCCTTAGAAACGCAAGTCTGTCACGCTGCACTACGCCAGCACAACGCTCCGCTCCGTCCGCGGGGCAGGGCGCCCGAGACTCGGCAGCTACCGTGTGCTGGTGGAATTGACACCCTCTCCCTGTGGTTTGTGTGAATAAGGGTCTCAGCTTTGATGTTTATTTTTCTCGAGTATTGCATACTGTTTCTTCTTTGTCTGAGATGCAGTGTTGAGATATAATTCACTTAAAAAATTAAAGGATCTTTGTATGTTTGCCAAGTTGTGTAGTCGCACAACTCTGTGACCTCTACCGTATTCCAGAACATTTTTCCTATTAGTATTTTTGTGCCCACATTCAGCAGTATCTGTGACACGCAAGTGCTGCCTCCATGATTTATGTGTACAATGGTATTCACCTCTGCCTGGCCTCTCGGGTCTCGTTTCTCAAGGTGTTGAACTATGGCATCAGAGTCTCCAGGGGGTTTGTCAGCAGTTTACTTGAATTATAGGTTAAGGAGAGTTTCGTTTTGCTACTTTTCAGTGAGCAAAGCATTTGTTTTGTATTTCTGGTGGTGCACAGACAGCCAGCAGGAATTATTTGCTTCTGTATGCTTTTACTTTAAAATAACCATATAATATAATCTGTCGTATGTTTGCTAAGTATTAACATGTACTAGGTCAACCTTATTGAAACTGAGTATGTACCTTCTGTGTATGCATGTTGGTGTATAGTCAAGAAAAACAGTAAAGAAAAACTGAATTTAAAAAAAAAGAGCTAAAACCTAAACTTTGTGTTTTAGGTCATTGAACTTGATTTCGATCAGTTGCCGGAGGGGGATGAAGTTATTAGTATTCTGAAACAGGAACATACACAACTGCACATATGGATTGCTTTGGCGGTCAGTATTCATATAGCAGATGTATCTATTTGTTGACTGGTAAAATATGTGGTTCATGTTTTCCAATATAGTAATAGCAAGCTTGGATATATGATAAGTAATTATACCATTTTTATGGAATTTAATTATATTATTTTGGAACAATGAGGGCAGTCGCCTAATCGATGTGCTGCTGTCCTAGTAAATTAGTATATATTAGTAAAGGCAACATTCATTTACATTAAATAGTACTCTGTATTGAGTTTTTGATTGTGTAGTGATTATGCAAGGAAGATAGGCTCATGTACTGTATAAATATGCTGTAAGAAGAAACTGCTACCGTATAAACATTGCTACTTAACACTGCTTTTTGTAACTGTAAAGTTCTTCCCCTAAAGTACTGTAAAGGTGATTAGGTTCTAGGGTAACCCACAAAAGCCTTTCTGGATGAAGTGTATTTCAGGCTTTTGTTTTTATGTCTAATTTAATCCCCTCCTTAATATGACTGTTACCAAAATTTTTCAGGAATATCCAACCAGAAAGCCTATAGTTTTATACCCTTTCTCATGCACCATGCTTGCTTTTTTTATTTTTCTTTTTTGTATATGGATAGGTAATGTAATAATCATTGTTAAGCAGGTGTGTCACAAGTTGCTTTTATATTAAGATACATAAGAGGTTCTTAATATTGTATTATCTTGAAGGGTCAGAGAAGTAGGTTTGGAATTGGACTGGCAACCAGTGCTCAAGCCAACTGCAAAAATTTCTTCTCTTTAATGTAGATGTACGGAGTGATACATTTATTAACTGAAAGTGTCAAGTTTTCCTGGTCCATAGAAACTAAACTATTGACCCTTGTCATACATTGTTTGAAACCAGAGGGGAAATAGGGTTTTTTTTTTTTAGTGCATGTGCCTTAACAGCACTTATCCAAAATTTGGAATATTGGAGGATTAGCATGGCACCTGCTGTAGAATGAAGTGGTGAAACCTTGTGGGATATAGGTTGCTACAGAGGAAGAGCGTGGTCTTTGGGATTAGAGAAGCCTTCATTCAAGTCTCAGTTTAGCTGCCTGCTACTTGTATGACCTTCTGTATAAGACTTAAATCCCGAGCCTCCTTCCTCATCTTAAACATGAGGCTATTAAGACCTACTCTATAGGATTGTTTTGCAGATTAGAGAAAATATATATGAAGTTCTTGGCATAGCACGTGATCTTGTAAGAGGTGGTTAACAAATGACGGATATTCCTTTTACATTTAAAAATGAAACAGGTACCCAGGGAAGTTACCCAGCAGGCCCAAAGTCACAGATGATTTTTGATAGATCTAGACCCAATCTATTATTGCTTTCTTTCTCAAGCAATGCTTTTTGGAACATTTTAGTTTGAAGTCAACTCTTGCTAGATAAGAAGTAGATTGGAATCATTTTAAGTGATTCCAATTTTCTTAACAGCTTTATTAAAGTCTGATTGACCTCTAATGAACTGCACTTATTTGAAGTGTACCATTTGATACATTCTGTCATATATATGCACCTGTGGACTCTTTGCCACATTCAAGAATATATACATATTGTATGTATGTATACTGTATATATATATATATATATATATACACACACACATATTGAATATATGTATATTATATATATTGTGTACATATATACAACAAATATATATATATTACCCTAATCCATGCTCTCCCAACCAGCCCCCAGCTATAAGCAGCCACTGGTTTCTTGGTTGCTGAAGATTGATGTGCATCTTCTAGAGTTTTATATAAATGAAATCACACAATATGTGCTCTTTTTTTTTTTTTTTTTTGGTCTGACTTCTTTCAACATAATTGAGATTTTTCTATATTGTAGCATATATCAGTAGTTCACTCCTTCTTTTTGCACATTATCCATTGTATGGATATACCACTTTATTCATTTACTTGTTAATCATCATTTGCATTGTTTTCAGTGTTTTACTATTACAAATAGAGCTGTTATAAACATTTGTGCATAGGTTTTTATATGGACATGTACATTAGTGATTCTAACTTGATCTTTTACCTTGCAGCTGGAATACTACAAGCAAGGAAAAACAGAGGAGTTTGTAAAGTTGTTGGAAGCGGCCCGTATTGATGGCAATTTGGATTATAGAGACCATGAGAAAGACCAGATGACTTGCTTGGATACACTGGCAGCCTATTATGTACAACAGGCTCGGAAAGAAAAGAATAAAGATAATAAAAAGGACCTTATTACACAGGCAACCTTGCTGTATACAATGGCTGATAAAATTATTATGTATGATCAGGTAAAATAAATCAGATTTCTTTGACTTTATGAAAGGGGAAAAAGTACCACATGAAAGTAAAATGTGTGTGATAGCAGATTTTTTTGAAAGAATTTTTCTTAAAATAATATTAGGATATGGAGAAGGGGCCTGGGGTTTTAGCTCAGCGGTATAAGCGCCTGCCTGGCAAGCGTAAGGTTGTGAGTTCAATCGCCAGTACCAAAAAAAAAAAAAAATGGAATGGAGAAGGAATCAAAAGTTGAAGAAGGTTGATGGGTATGATCAATGCATAATATGTGTATATATGGAAATATCACAGTGAATCCCATTAATTTGTAAAATTAATGTGTCATAATAATAACATTGTTGATGCAGTTAAAAGAAGAATTCCTCATTAAAATTGGAATTCCTTCAGTGCTAGTACTGTTGAAGTAAGTATGTGAAACTTACCCACATATTGAGTTAGTAATTCCAATATTTCCAGGTGACTTTCACACATAGTTTAAGGACTTTGAACTTTTCGTCCTTATTAATGGCATAGAAGATTTGTGTTTTAGGATAATTTTTCATTTTGTAATTAAAAATTGCTTATTTAAAACTTGCATTATACTTGATAGAGAAATTTATGCTCTAACTCCTTTCTGTATGGTTTTCATTTTAATTTTACGCATTCTTGGTAAATTTTGGTTAGTCCTTAGTACAGTAAAGCCTAAAATGATACATCACTTTACAGAACCATCTGTTGGGAAGAGCCTGCTTCTGCCTACTTGAAGGTGACAAAATGGATCAAGCTGATGCACAGTTTCATTTTGTACTCAACCAGTCTCCAAATAATATTCCAGCCCTTCTTGGTGAGTGATCTGTGGCCATCATCTTGAGAATCTAGTTTTTAGCGTATGTCAGACTATATTTCTTTGTAATAGTGCCTTACTAACAGCTGGAGTGCAGAGAAGAGCTTTATCTTCTTAAATGTGAAGCTATTTAAGCACACTGTTGAAATTATGGAAATAAATATATACCAGTTAAGAATAACTTACTTGCTTCCAAAGATTTAGTAAACTTTGCTTCTCAGCCTTTTGGCTAAGATCAAGTGCAAAGATTCAGTAAACATCCTCTACTTAGACAACTACAAGCTATTTCAGCTGTTATTGTATAATATTTAATACAAAGTGTTTTTAGGCATAAATCAGTATGTCCTGCTCAAATACGAAATCATGTTCACTATTTTCAAGTATTTCTAACTGGTAGATGTCTTTAATTTAGGAAAGTCAGTGTAAACTGTAAAGTATAGTAGATCTGTGTTCTTTAATCAGACAGTACATGTTTATTTTTTAAAATCATTGCAGGTAAAGCTTGTATTTCATTCAACAAGAAGGATTACAGAGGAGCACTTGCTTACTATAAAAAAGCATTGCGTACTAACCCGGGATGTCCAGGTGAGAGAAAAACCTTATTTTAGTTCTAAGCTATGTATGATCCAACCTAAACTATTGAAAATTTGGAAGTGGCCTATGAAGTCAGTTGTCAAAAGATAGTGTTGGAGTATTGAAATGACAGAATCAAGGTTATTTTTTTCTAAAGTGTTGTATTTGAGTTAAAAGTTGGATAGTGGATCATCTTATAATTCTTTTTGCCTATGTATTACTTTTTTTCCCAAAATGCCATTAGTTTAGGCTATTTGTTGAATTCCAGTTATGTGCCAAGCCAGTTCTAGTACTGGGAATACAGTAATGAACCAAAGAGGAGAGACCCCCTACCTCTCCGTAATTCAGTTTCCAGTACAGAAAATTAAATGGCATAGTACGTACTTTTGGCCAAGAATAAGAGTAGAGCAAAAAACAGTAAGCATTAGGAGATGCTTAGAAAGAGTGACCAAGAAAACTCATCAAAGATAGTAACATTTGTGTAAAGATCTAAAGACACTAAGCAGATATATGGGAGGATACCATTCCCACAAAGAGACAGCATAGAAGATACAAAGATCTTGAGGGAAGAGTGTGCCTGGCTGGGCATGGTGGTACACACCTGTAATCCCAGCTGCTAAAAAGCTGAGGCAGGAAAACCCCAAGTTCCAAGGTAGCCTAGGCAACTTAAGTATGACTGCTTCAAAATTTTAAACAGGCTGGGGTTGTAGCTCAGTGATAGAGTTCTTGCCTAATGTGCTCGAGACCCTGGGTTCAATCCCAAATACTGAAGAAAACAAAAAGATTGTGCCTAGCAAGTTCAAAAATAGTGGGGAGTCCATGTATCTGGAATGGGACCCAGGAAGAAGTACTAAGAAATGAGATCAAAGATACAACCTGGTGGTACTCACATGGAGTATCCTAGTTTATTACAAGGACTTTGTCTTTTACTCTGACAGATAGAAAGCCATTGGAGGGCTTAAGGCAGGAGAATCGCTGGATCTGACAAACATTTGAAAGGATCATGTGAGCTTCCGAGTTGAGACTAGAATGAGATGTGGGAAAAGAGAGCAGGGACAGAAACAGATTAGGGGCAAGCTGTTTCAGTTGGTCCAGTCACAGCTGACTGTGGCTCACACTAGGGTGCGAATAGTGGAGAAGGTATGCGTGGTCAGATTCTAGATATTTTGAAGGAAGAGCTGAGAGCATAGATGGGATGTGTGAGGCAAAGAGAGCAAGAGTCAGAGATGACTCCTTGAATAAGCAGTTTGAAGAGGGGCATTGCATTTTAATACCTTTGGAAAATCGCTTAAGGGGAGAAATTTTTAAAAACAAGAGGATCTAGTTTTAGATATGAAAAGTTTGAGATGCTTTTAGAGTAAATAAGTAAGCAAATAAAAGAGGCCAGAAAGAAAGAAAGGGGAAAAAAAAAAAAAAAAACACCAGAAAGAGATCTGGGCTGAAGCAGTGAATTTGGAAACCATCAACATATAGACAGGGTAAGATCTGTGCAACTGTCTTAAAGGCACCAGTGCAGTGAGTGTAGACCAAAAGAGGTTCGAGGATGGCGCCCTAGAGCACTACTACATTTAGAGCTTAGGAAAATGAGGACAAATCAACAAAGGAGCCAAGAAGGAACCTCCAGAGGTATAGGAGGAAACCAGGGTATGTGCAGTGTCGCTGAAGCCAAATAAAAATGTTCCTAGAAGAGGGGCCAGGGATTTAGCTCAGCAGTGTAAGCACCTGCCTGGCAAGTGCGAGGTCGTGAGTTCAATCCCTGGTACCCGAAAAATCAATCAATCCATCAATCAATCAATAAAATGTACCCGGAAGAAACAGATGACTGTCTCATTCTGTTGTTGGGCCAAGTAAACTAGGGACAGAATCACTGATCATTGGATGTATCAGTGTACAAATCAAGAGTGCCCTTGATGAAAGCAGGTTTACTCAGATGGTGAGAGTGAGCCCCTCATTGCAGTGAGTTCAAGAGAAAGCAAAAGGAAAGGAATAAAGCAGCAAGTGTTAGATCTGACAAGGAGTTTTGCTGTCAGGGAAGAACAGGAATGGATTGTCAACTGGAAAGGGAAATGGCATTAAGAGAGGATTTTTATAAGATAGGAGAATGCTTATAAATGGATAAGAATGATCCAGTACAGAGGAAAGATTTTATGATACAGGAAAAGTAATGGAGTTTGCTAGAGTAGTGTCGTCAGATTGATGAGAAGGAATCTGGTGACCAGCGGAGAGTTTGGCCCTTTGTGTTGGCACAAGGCCTTGAGATGAGGAGCATGCAGATGTGTAGTACTGAAGTGAAAGACAGTGTGTGGGTGTGATCGGCCGCAATATCTGAGGTCTTCATAGAATTTTTGTCCTCTGTTTTAAGTATTGCTTTTCAAACATTAGAAATTGAGCTGGGTACAGTAGAGGGTATAATGTAGCAGGGGTGTTGGACTACAAGAAGAATACCGGGATTAGAAGTGTTCTGTTCCATGGTGGGAAAGGTACCCACTGGAGGGCAGAGAGGTAAAGAAGCATAATATGCTCTAACTACTCGGGAAACCAAGCTTTTGGTAGGCCAGGAGATTATGCAGTGTTGTTGTACTGAGGCTAATTTGTACTTGGAGAATATTTAAGCATTTTTGTAACTGAACCCTAAAAATACCCCACTTTGACTGATTGAATGATTTTTTTTTTTATCTTTTAGCTGAAGTTCGTTTAGGAATGGGCCACTGCTTTGTGAAACTTAACAAGCTAGAGAAAGCTCGTCTAGCATTCAGCAGAGCCTTGGAACTAAATTCCAAATGTGTAGGTGCATTGGTTGGACTGGCTGTTTTAGAACTCAACAATAAAGAGGTATGTGAAGGAAAAGTTATATTGTTTCTGACTGATTTATCATGCCTATAGCTGTGTGTGTGTGTGTGTGTGTGTGTGTGTGTGTGTATTTTACATCTTTCTGTGTACCTTGATGTGTGACTCACACAGGCACACACCTGTGATCCCAGCATTTAGGAGGCTGAGGCAGGAAAATCACCATGAGTTCTATGCTAGCCTGGGCTACATTGTGAGTTCAAGGCTAGCCTGAACTGCATAGTGAGATCTTGTCCCCAAAAACCAAAACAAACAAAGAAAAAAACTCTAATTCAAGCAGTTTGGTGACTTACTATTTGAAATTTTTTATTCTTGGTGAATATTAACTAAGGCACTACGCTGATGTCTGAGCTTAGGGTTATGTAAAACCTTGTTTCTTGAGATTATAAAGAAAACTTTAGAAAAGGTATTAATTAGTGATGTTTACACTCTGCTCTCTTGCATTGTTTTCTTTTAGGCTGATTCCATCAAAAATGGTGTCCAGCTTCTTTCCAGAGCATATACTATTGATCCCAGTAACCCTATGGTATTGAACCACTTGGCAAATCACTTTTTCTTTAAAAAGGTAATAGAGGCCATTCATTCTTAAATCTTGATTTTTATTTTCCTGAATGCAGTCAATAATTTCCTTAGTTGTTGTCGTTTTTTTTTGTGTGTGTGTGTTTGTTTGTTTGTTTTTAACTCAGAAAGAAATTTGAAAATGTTGTTTTTTTCCAAATTAGAGTTTGGGTCTGTTTGTTCATTCATTCACCTAATACTCTCTGGCCCTTCGTACTGTGTCCAGTGCTGCAATAAGGATTCAGAGATGATGATGAAGACATAGTTTGTGTACTCAGCAAGTTCAGTTTCATAGAAAACACAAAAATGAAGGCAAATGTCAGTTTAAAAATAGAGGTCTCCGCTCGCCTATGGTGGAGATGAGGCAGCGATGCAGCGGTGAGGGAGGCTTCTCACCACAGCGGAAAGCGCTGACCCTGACTGCAGAAGGCGGTCACTCAGTGGTTGGAAAGGGAGAGGCACAGGTCTGTGAAGTAACCTGAGCATTTTGGTTCGGTGGAGCATAGCTTGCCGTGCAATAGGCAGTGTGCTGGTTCCGGTCGTGAGGCGCTTGTGATGGAACTTGGATGCACTTATGTAGCCAACAAGGAACCTTTGGTGTTTTTGTTGTTGTTTTTGCATGTCAATTGTGGTACATTTTTAGATGTACCTCTAATTCTGTAGAAGCAATACTATTTTTGATTCCTTAAAATATGAAGTCCAAGATTTTGTTGACGAAGTTTTTATATAATAAACATGGAAGTTTAATCTGCCACAATGAAACCAGATACTAAATTGTACCAAGAACTCTAATTAAATGGCAGTTGTGGTAAAAGTTCACAAAAATATATCAATCTTACTAATAAGAGGTGCAGTGTTGTTGTTATTAGTATGTATCCAGCGCCTACTAATAAGGGGTAAGAACTGTGGAGAGTACACTCCAGGATTTGGGTTATCTGCACAGCAGTGCTGCAGAATAAGTAATCTTACCCTCATTATGGGTGAGTAAACAGAGACAGAGTTCACGGGTTAAGACCACACAGCTGCTAGCCACAGTACTTTGTACTCTGTCTATGGAAGCATACTCCCTTTTCATAGTGAATTATTGATTAAGCTACAGGCTATACATGGTGGAGTACTAAAGGGCAGCTATTTGGGGAGAAGATGAAGATGTATTTAGAGGTAATTAAGTATTGCTGTCTGTAAAGCAGCTATCCAGGCTGACCGTAGGGAATCACTCAGTTGATTTTCTGATGGTTGCTCCACAGGACTACAGTAAAGTCCAGCACCTGGCTCTCCATGCCTTCCACAACACCGAAGTGGAGGCCATGCAAGCCGAAAGCTGCTACCAGCTGGCTCGGTCATTCCATGTTCAGGTAAGATGATCCTATACCAGGCTTTCATTTTTATTTACCATTTTTGTCATTTTTCTGGTCTCTTTAGCACTCGTATGCGTATTGATCTTGTTTTATTTTCGTATTTTAGGAAGATTATGACCAAGCTTTCCAATACTACTATCAAGCCACACAGTTTGCCTCATCCTCTTTTGTGCTCCCATTTTTTGGTTTGGGACAAATGTATATTTATAGAGGTGACAAAGAGAATGCATCTCAGTGCTTTGAGAAGGTTTTGAAAGCTTATCCTAACAATTATGAAACGATGAAAATTCTTGGCTCTCTCTATGCTGCATCAGAAGATCAAGAAAAAAGAGATATTGCCAAGGTACATTTTATTATTATTATTATTATTTTTTTTTTTTTTTTTTTTGGTAAAGGGGTTGAACTGATAGCTTGCACATGCCAGGCAGGCACTTGTGCTGCTGAGCTAAATCCCTGGCCCACCAAGGTACATTTTTTAAAAAATCTTACCTATTTTCTGTTAGCTATCCCAAGCCTGCCAGCCCTCACTTCCTGTTGTTGCTGGAGGAGTTATGACTGAAGCAGTTTTGTTAGCTGAGCTTGTTGTGGTTTAGACAACAAACAGTTGGCTTGGTAAACAGGTTAAGATAGCCACCTTTTAGGCCAGGCATGGTGGTGCACACCTGTAATTTCCAGCTCTCAGGAGACTGAGGCAGGAGGATCACCTCAATTTGAGGCTGATCTGGGCTACAAAGTGAGTTCAAGGCCAGTCTGAAGTGCATAGTGAAACCCTGTCTCAAGACAAAAAGGAAAAAATAAATAGCCACATTTTTTTTCCTCTACTTTGACAGCATTAGTTTAATGATTTCTTTTATCCCAGGGCCATTTGAAGAAGGTCACAGAACAGTATCCTGATGATGTTGAGGCGTGGATTGAACTGGCACAAATCTTAGAACAAACCGATATACAGGTAATGTAGTTATGCTTTCATCTCCTGTATAATGTGGTTTTTGTAAGCCTGGTGTAGTATTTCTCTTTTATTTTCACACATACCTTATTCTTTCTATCATAAAAATACAGGGTGCCCTTTCAGCCTACGGAACAGCTACACGAATCCTTCAGGAGAAAGTGCAAGCTGATGTCCCCCCTGAGATCCTGAATAATGTTGGTGCCCTCCATTTTAGACTTGGAAACCTAGGAGAGGCAAAGGTAGGAAATTGGACATCTTCCCTTCGTTTATGCCTGAGCAAGTTGAATGCATGCTTTTTCTTTTTTAGGGTGTTCTTACTAAGTCTCTTAACTTTGTTGTTTTCTTTTCTTTGTAGAAATACTTTTTGGCATCATTGGATCGTGCAAAGGCAGAAGCTGAACATGATGAACATTACTATAATGCCATTTCTGTTACTACGTCATACAATTTAGCCAGGCTGTATGAGGCGATGTGTGAATTCCATGAAGCAGAGAAACTGTACAAAAACATCTTACGGGAACATCCCAATTATGTTGACTGTAAGAACTTTAAACTTTTCTTATGTAATAAATTCCTCGATTCTCACAATAGTGGGAAAAACTCAGCTGGGGAAAAACTTCAGTGCCAGTAGTAAAAACTTTGAAAATTCTGATGTCCCTTTTTCTTCAAGGCAGATATAGGGCTTGAAAATATGCAGGTTCATTTGTATTTATGCAATAAAATTAAAAGTAACAAAACCCACTTGGACCTTATTCTGTGAGTGGGTGTGTTCAGTGGCTCAGCTGTATTAAGCTTTAACCACTCTGTGTCATGGCATGTTTGATAATGGATGTCCCTTGGTAACTCCTGTTTGGATTTCATATAAACATTTTTACAATGTTTATAATACTAAGAGAAATGGTTTCTCTTTGAAAATTTATTGCCGAAATGTCCTAGTTTGAGTTCTTGCAACCTAGATACTACAAAATATGGAAAGTTTTAAATTTATGTACCATACAATAGTATCTCCTTATCCTTGGTTTCACTCTCCAGTTTTCATTTACTCACCCTGAATCATGGTCCCAAAATATTAAATGGAAAATTCCAGGAAAAGAAATGATTGATGCATTGTGAATTGCACACCCTTTTGAATAGGGTGATTAAGTCTCACACTGTCCCACTTAGGTCAGCCCAGGATGTAAATCATCACTTTGTCCAGGGTGTTGACACTGTATGTACTGCGCATGTGTCAGTAATTTAGGAATCGTTTCTATTATCAGATCAATTCTTGGGTACCACAGTGAGTTTTTATTTTTTGTTTGTTTGTTTTGAGACAAGGTCTCATTGTGTAGTTAAACTGGGCTGGAACTCACTATGTAGCCCAGGCTGATTTTGAACTCATAGTGATCCTCCTGCCTAAGCCTCCCAAGTGCTGGGATTACAGGCGTGTGCTACCACGCCCAAGTATCACAGTGTTTGTGTTCAAGTAGCCCTTATTTTACTCAAAAATAATTCCAAAGTGCAAAAGTAATGATACTGGCAATACAAGTATGCTGGCAAAAAGCCATAAAGCGCCTCCTCCAGAGTGAAAAGGTGAAAGAAATGTGCTGAGGTTGTACAGCTTTCATTATGGTATGTTGCTGTAATTGTTCTATTTTACTATTAGGTATTATTAATCTTTTACAGTGTGTCTAACTTATAAATTTATTATTGATATATACACAGATAGATATAGGTCTGTAAAAACTACATATCCAGGACAAACCAGTATAGGTAGGAGTTAGTACTATCTTCTGGGGATGGCACAGACCCCTCAAGCATAAGGGAGTACAGTTGTTCCTTCTTTAACACGTTTGTGATGGGGCTGTAATTCACATGCCTCACTGCTGGGCGGCTCTGATTTGAATGTGTTATTTTCTCGCTGGTGTGAACTACTGCTGGTACATGCACAACTGTTCCATCAGGCAGCATGGGACAGTCCCATTGGGTTACATTTGTGTGGCCTCAGTCTTCTAACCGATGGGCCCTAGCATTTTGTGCTGCCACTGTTTTGTCATATGACAAGTAACTTTTTAAGGAAAAGTGGCTGACAGTGGTAGTATACTTTGGAGAGAAATTGGAGTTAGACTTGTCCAAGCTTTTTAAATAACTTGGCTTGAAACGGGAACCTGGAGCAGGGTGCCTACACAGGAGATGGAATGAAAGGGATGAATCTTAGATTTCAAACTCGAGACTTAATGTGACAAAATTACTTCTTTACTTATTAGATTGATGTTTGATGTTTATTTATCCACGAGGCTTTTCTGTTTGTTATATGGATGCATTAACAAAGCACAGTAATTTTAAAAGTATAACTAAAATTATGATCTAAACTAAGCATGGTGGTGCATCCTGGTAATCCCCGTACTTTGGAAGCAGAGGCAGGATGTTTTCAAGTTCAAGGCCAACCTAGACTACATAGTTAGACTCTGTCTCAAAAAATACTCAATATCCATTATAGCTAATAATTTTAGCGTAAAACCTTTTAATTTTTATTATTAGTGCCTGTTGATTTTGTGAAATCTTGCGTTTTAGTGCATATGATATATTTTGATCATGTCCATCCTCCCATTACCCTGTCCTGTATCCCCTTCTCCCCTATCCTTATTTCCTCCCATTTGTCTAATAGTCTCCTGTCTATCATCTTTTTAGAGTCGGCATAGTGGGGACAACATGCAATATTTGTCTTTTGGAGTCTGGCTTATTTTGCTTGATGTGGTGATCTCCAGTTCTATTCATTTCCCTACAAATGACAAAATTTCATTCTTCTTTATGACTGAATAATGCTGAATAATAATTAAAAATTTGCATTGTGTGTTTTCAGGTTATTTGCGGCTAGGAGCCATGGCCAGAGATAAAGGAAACTTTTATGAGGCTTCAGATTGGTTTAAGGAAGCTCTTCAGATTAATCAGGTTGGCAATATTGACTCTTAGGTTTAAGAAATAATTATTTCATTTTTTTACACCCCCCCCAATCAGTTTTTCTTTTTAATGACTCTCATGTCTCTAATGTTGGCATCTCTGTTGTTTGATGGTTGGTTGATTTCTTTTTCATTTACTTACTAAAATACTAAAAGAGTATAGTAGGTTGCATTATTAACTATGTAATAATAGGGACCATATTTTCATATAAATCTCTTATATTTCCCTCCTTGTTTCTTCTTCTCTTCCTTTATCCTGTCCTTTCACCCATACCTCAAAATATGACCTGGTACGTATTTTGATACCTTCTCAAGTTTACTTCACTTGAGATTTAGTTAGTACCCTCTGAGAAAAGTTTGTGTAACTATGTGGTGTCTTAGCAGTTTGGATAGAACCATGTGGGTCATCTAAGCTTTCTGATTGTGGCCCACGGTAAGAAAGATTTTATGCCGTAGGCTAGTAGACATATGCATATGTGTGTTTATGCAAACAACTGAAAAAATAGTTTAATAAATCATTATTTGCTCTTGCCAACAGGGAGTATACTGATGTTTTTACTTTAAACTATTCTGTTGCAGTTTGTGTGCCAAAAACTACACACTAAATTGATTTTGCAGCTCAAAGGGGTCTCAACTGTCAGTTTGAGAACCATTGTTGTAACGTGGCTTGTAAAACCTCAACTGTCAGTGTGGTGGGAGGGGGATTGATCTCTCTCAATCAAAAATTTCAGGTTTTGATTTTTCATATATGCATTTCAGGATCATCCAGACGCTTGGTCTTTGATTGGTAATCTTCACTTGGCAAAACAAGAATGGGGTCCAGGCCAGAAGAAATTTGAGAGGATACTGAAGCAGCCATCAACACAGAGTGACACCTACTCCATGCTAGCCCTTGGCAATGTGTGGCTCCAGACTTTACATCAGCCTACTCGAGATCGAGAAAAGGTAATCTCTTTTCATACTTTCATTATTATTATTATTATTTTTATTTTTATTTTTATTTTCAAACAAAACAGATAGTCTGCATTCTTATTTGAATTTTTTAACCACCACTATTTCTTCTTACAGGAAAAGCGTCATCAAGATCGTGCTCTGGCCATCTATAAACAAGTTCTCAGAAATGATGCAAAGAATCTGTATGCTGCTAATGGCATAGGTGATTATAGGTGACTTGGTGTCTGTAACCATTTGTGAAATTAATACTTTCAGAGCAGTGCTTGTGAATGAGACTTTTTCTCCAAATGTAACCAATGTAGATATTTTAAAATGGGATGTTTAGTTGTGTTTCTGGCTGCAGTTAAAACATTCTTAAATGTGCTCTTTTTGTTACTTCAGGAGCTGTTTTGGCCCACAAAGGATATTTCCGTGAAGCTCGCGATGTATTTGCCCAAGTAAGAGAAGCAACAGCGGATATCAGTGATGTGTGGCTGAACTTAGCGCACATCTATGTGGAGCAGAAGCAGTACATCAGTGCTGTGCAGATGGTAATGCCTTGCTTTTCAAGATACTTTAATATCACATTCATTGATGAACAGATGTTTTCTCAACCATTCCAGCCCCGTTGCAGAGCTGCGTGCCATCTCTCCTGATACGGTGGCACTTCAGAAGCAGATAATTACATAATGATAAGACCAGGCTTTGGAGTCCAGACAGATGTGAGTCCTGGTTCCTGCACTAATTACTTGCCTTGGACAAAGAACATTTTCTTTGACCCAGTTTCCCTATCTATAAAGTAGAGTTAATTGTACCTTTATGTCAAAGAATTTTGAGAGGATCCCAAATGAGAAGTACTTGACACTAACATGCCTAATGTATTTGTACCTAGTAAAGAGTAGGATTTAATATTTATTCAGTTTCTGAATCAATAAGGTTAAATGACTTTATTTTCTTTCGAGATGAGGTCTCTGTTGCCCAGACATGTCCCTTATCTGTAGGATGAAGTGATCTTCCCATCTCAGTCTTTCAAGTACCTGAGCTTACAGGTACCCACCACTATATTCAGCTTAAATTATCTGTTTTTCAAAAGAAAACTCCCTGAGGATAAGGTTTCCTGCCTGTTGAGTTCTTGTTGAGCTTCTGGTATTTGTTGAGTGGTTGAACTTGAAATCAAAGTCACACTCCTCCATTTAGATCATAATAAATGCAAAGGAAGTTGTTGGGCCCTGGGATATAGTATGGTTAGAAAGAACACACTGCTTGAAGAGGTGGTAGAATAGAGCCAGGCTTCAGGGAGTGGTTTACCTTTTTTCTAAAAAGACTGGACTGTTGTCCACTCGACAGAGGGACTCCAGAACCCAGTTACATATGATAACCTCAGAGGTTGTATTTTTTGATAAAAGTCTTCTTGATCTATACAATGACAATACTGCCTTTTATAAATGCAGATTGATCAATAGGGCTATTCTGCAGAAAACAACATTTTCTGTAAAATTATTTTGTCAGTTAGCTATGACAGGATGTATTCTGTGCTCAAAAGATGCCATGTTTATGTCAAAATGAACACCAGTGTTAGTATGTTGGTATTAGCAACATATTAACAAACAGAACTATCTGTAAGAATTCTTAGGCTCATTGTCAGTAGGTTCCACAAATCCTAACAGAAAGCGTCCAAAAGTATAGCTTCCAATAAGAGGTCAATTAATGTGTTCAGGATAGTATCATTAAAGACATGGAAAGGGGTTTCTAGAGCTGGGGGTGTAGCATAGTGGTGGAGTGGTTGTTTAGTGTGCATGAGGCCTTGGGTTTCATGACCAGCATGGCAGTGGAGGGTGGGGCATATAAAGGGGATTTTTGTGTTAGTCTACATTTCAAATGAGAGAAAAAAAAAACTATTTCAAGTTTCTAGTTTTTCTTTGGTCAGATTTTGGTGTTGTGGAAATGCATCCTGATGAATGTCAAGTCATTTACAAATTGTTCTCTGAAACCAGCCATTCAAAGAGTAGACTTTGTTTCACAGAGCTTTAAAATTGCTTGAAATTTTGCTACAAAATGAAAAAGTCTCCTAATTGCTGTTACATTTATAATTAACTTTTTCTTTCCCTGTAGTATGAAAACTGCCTCAGAAAGTTCTATAAGCACCAAAATACTGAAGTTGTGCTCTATTTGGCCCGGGCCCTCTTCAAGTGTGGCAAATTACAGGAATGCAAGCAGACTTTGCTGAAGGTAATAGGAAGAACTTGATATTTTTCCCTTCCAGCCCTATTCTGCATTGTTTTTAAATTGTTTTATATGTATGTTTACATGCCTACTAGCTCTCAGTAAAATTCTTTTCATATGATTAGATCATCTGAAATATATGCTTTGTGTTTTGTTTTCAGGCCAGACATGTGGCACCCAGTGATACAGTTCTTATGTTCAATGTGGCCTTGGTCTTACAAAGATTAGCTACCTCTGTCCTAAAAGATGAAAAAAGTAATCTGAAGGAAGTCCTTAATGCTGTGAAAGAACTGGAGCTTGCACACAGGTAAAGATTTTGTGGAAACAACCTCTGAAGTGATTCGTTTCTTTAAAACTTGTCTCAAAAGGTCCTGGAAACCACTATCTTCAAAAAGTGACTCGTTAGAGGCTGGAGATGTAGTTCAGTGGTAGAGTACTTGCACAGCCTGTGTGAGGCCTTGGGTTCCATCCTCAGTACCACAGTTTTAAAAAACAAATCAAAAAACCATTAGAATCATTCTAGCACTATGGAATTCTAGCATGGAACCCAAAAAAGACAGTTGCCACCAGGTGGTGCCAAACCCAGATCCTTCCAGATTTGGATCATGTAGGGTGACTCTAGAACTTGCTGGCTAACTTGCCCTTGAATGCCTGGATCCAGCATTTTTATACATGAGAAATTTTTTAGACTCATTATGTTGGTTTTACATTTTATACCAATGTGTCTTCATATGGGATGTTACTGATTTTCACTGAGCAGGAAATAAGATCTTAACCGCTTAATTTTTTTTTTTTTTTTTTTTTTTTGGTCTTTTTGAGACAGGGTCTCTATGCAATTCAGGCTGGCCTTGAGCTCACTTTGTAGCCCAGGCTGGTCTCAAACTTGTGATGATCCTCCTGCCTCAGCCTCCTGAGTGCTGGGATTTCAGGCGTGTGCCGCAACACCCAGCTATGACCTCTTAAATATTACTTTAATAGACTTCTTCAGCTCAGTTCAAAGTTTATTTAACCCTGTAGTTTTTGGTGATTCAGTGTGTCATGAAATTAAAGCCTGCATTTCTTCAGGTTTTGTCCAGCTGTATTTACATTCTTGTTAGCATTGCTTACCTTGTATGGTAAATTGTATTTTCATAGACTAAGCCCCCCCAACCTCCAGGTATGACATATTTAGTACATTTAGTGTATTAAATGTCACTGCTCAATTTTTTATTGATGAATTTACTGCTAATATTAAATATCTATTTGCCTTTGTTGATGAATTCATATTTTATTAAATACACTAAGCTTATCAATGACTCTTTTCTAAAATGAGTTGCATATATGATTTCCCTATTGCAATATAGTCCTTCATGCATTTAATATATTCACACAAGTCAGTAAATGTGACCCTTTTCTCAAACTGTTTTTTTTTTTTCCCAAACTATTCTTATAGAACCAATTAAAAGTCTCAAGGGCCTTACGTCATTAAAATCTTTTTAGTAAATATTTTATTTTTTCATTCCATTTAGGTCCTTCAGTTACTTGAGTAAAGTGGGAGATAAAATGAGGTTTGACTTGGCCCTCGCTGCTACAGAAGCCAGGTAATGGTACTGTTCGTGGAGGGCAACTTTAGGGGAGGCAGTAATACTGGAGGGGCCTGAGAGTGTCACAGCAGTGAACTGGGGCTCCTGGCCCTCTGGGGGTGCATCTCATACTCTTCTCAGGGACTCCCTATACCAGGGCTTTTTCCTTTCAGGGAACTTGGCAAAATCCATTTGGTCCAAATAAAGTCCTTTTCTCTTCCACTGATGTCAGTCTTGTCATCAGAATCAAGATATGATCGCTGTCCTTGAGTCACGTGTGAAGATAATGTTGGAAGTCTCTGCAGCTATACTTTAAGAGAACATTTATAGGTTAGAAACTCAGCAGAGTTGGTAGTATTGGCTTATGATAAACTAAGTTAATTTTGCTAATTAAGACTCTATGTAGATACCATCTACTTGTCTTACTTCAGATTTTTTAAACATGTGTAAGGTAGCCAGGCGTGGTGGCGCATGCCTTTAATCCCAGCACTTGGGAGGCTGAGGTACGCCGGGCATTGTGAATTCAAGGCTGGCTTGGGCTACAACGTGAGCGCAAGGCCGGCCTGAACTACATAGTGCAACCCTGCCTCAAAAAACTAGGGCCAGGAGTTTGACTCAGTGACTTAAGCGCCTGCCTGGCAGGCACGAGGTTGTGAGTTCGATCCCTGGTGCCAAAAAAAAAAAAAAAAAAAAAAATGTGTGAGGAAAACATCCTCTGAGATTTTGAACAGACTGCTGTCTGTGTTCATGTTTCTCTAAATCTGAACTGTTTTCTAGGCAGTGCTCTGACTTACTGAGCCAGGCGCAGTACCATGTGGCCCGGGCGCGCAAACAGGACGAAGAAGAGCGGGAGCTGCGGGCCAAACAAGAGCAGGAAAAGGAGCTGCTAAGGCAGAAACTTCTTAAAGAACAGGTACCTATTGTATTGTTTAGTTATGCCCCAATTAAGCAATTCTGTGCCTTTGTGCACTGTGTGTTAGGGAAAGAAGGTCCTCTGCTTAGGAATGTAGCCACCATAATTTTTTTCCTGCTTTTTTTCTTCATAGGAAGAGAAACGCCTCAGAGAGAAGGAAGAGCAAAAGAAACTTTTGGAACAGCGAGCCCAGTATGTGGAAAAGACCAAAAACATTCTTATGTTTACTGGAGAGACGGAAGCAACGAAAGAGAAGAAAAGAGGTGGTGGTGGACGGGTAAGATCTGATTGCTGCACTCACTCAGGACATCAGTCTCTGTCTTGTGGCTTTCAGAAATGAAGATCATTGGTTAAATTTACCCTAGTTCTTAGCTTTGACTTCCTCCTTCTCTAAGTGCTAGTCTTTCAACACGGAATCATCTAGTGGTATCCAGTACAAATGACAAACAGTCTGACCCCGTGTGTGTGAGAGAGAGAGATAGGGATCAAACCAGGGCCTCATGCATGCTAGGTGAGTGCTCTGCCACTGAGTTATATCAATCCAGTGGTTTCCTCATGTAATGATGGTTCGACATACAATTTTTTGATTTCACAATGGTGCAAAAATGATCAGTATTCAGAAATCATTCTCTGATTTTTATCTTTTCCTGGGCTGGATAGCAGCAGAGAATGAGAGCTCCCAGTCCAGCCACATAAGAAGGGTAAACAAATGGTTCTCTGCAGTGAACCGTGATGTTCAGCTTGAAGCCCTTTCATGTGACTCGTTGAGAAATCCTTCACTTGTAAATGACTGACAGAATACTACGTGGCCTCTTCCTACGCCTCAGTAGGCCCACTGCATTACCCCAGCCCAGTAATAGCTCACTGTGGTCTCGTTTGGATTTTAGCGCTCTAAGAAAGGTGAATTTGATGAATTTGTCAATGATGACACTGATGACGACCTACCGATATCTAAAAAGAAGAAGAGGAGAAAGGGCAGTGGTAGTGAGCCGGAAGGTGAAGATGAAGAGGGCGGTGAGAGAAGGAAGAAGAAGAGGAGAAGGTAATTTTGCGTTAATGTTTTAATGACCTTAT
Organism: Dasyprocta punctata; assembly: GCA_004363535.1. Classification (NCBI taxonomy): domain Eukaryota; kingdom Metazoa; phylum Chordata; class Mammalia; order Rodentia; family Dasyproctidae; genus Dasyprocta; species Dasyprocta punctata. The sequence goes on along the minus strand of RJWM01021239.1, from coordinate 12,999 downwards.
GCAAAGCTGTGGCCTTCTGAATCTGTATGTTTAGAATTTATGATGACTCAGAATCCACTTGATTCTTCTCAGTCAGAGAAAGAATCCCCCATGTTACATTAATCCTAAGATAAACCCCATTATGAAATCCCCTGCATCTCTACAGCCTTTCTTCTGAGAGTTCATGTTAATCATCTTTGCCTTTCTCGTGTCTTTAAAATTGTCATATTTTTTGGAAATGTGTGTGACTTAGAAGGAAACCTGGATTGTACCCACACTCGCTGCGCATGTGCAGTCCTGGCAGAGTCACTGAGCCTGCCTCCTCTCTGTAGAAATGGCAGTAGTGAGGCCTGCCTCATGGTTTTGCCAGTCACAAAATGTGAATGTGGTTGAAAGCGCCCTTAAAACCACCTGGTGTCATCTGCTTTAAGAGGAAGGGTGTTCTGCCCCTCTCTCATGTGGAGGGGCCCTCCACGTTGCCCTGTCCCCTGCCTCATGGTGCTTTCCTGTCCAGAAATTTCCGCTCAGCTGCCTTACCCAGACCTGTGCTTCCCTTAGCCAACTATACTTGGGAAAGAACTTGGTGTATTCGTTCAGACACAAGCAGGTGTAATTGGACCTGCGATGAAGACATTAACAGCAGGCTGGAATCAGTAGCTAGGAAGAAAGGCTGGAAGAAGAGGGGAAAGAAACGGGGTCTGGAGCCCGAGTCTTTCCTCACAGTTGCAATCACTGCACCAGTGCAAGATCCAGACGCAGGTGGATGAGGGAGCTTAGCAGTGACTCGAATCACGGACCCTGCATAAATCCATGGCCTTTGCGGACTCCTGAGACACATGTCACGGGAGTGTCTGGTGCGGCTAAGGTCAGCACCATACAGAAGGGTGAAAGTGTCGATGGCAAAGTAGTCTTAGACTTTATAGGTGTGAGTGGCTCTTGACAAACTCTTGGTGTTTATTGTTTAAGGCTTCCAAAGGGAGAAGAAGGATCTGATGACGATGAAGCAGAAAATGGCCCCAAACTGAAGAAGCGCCGTCCACTGAAAACAGAGAAGAAGAAGACTGTAAGTTTATATTCCTGTTTTTTGAAATCCAGATTTTCCCTGCAGCTTGATTTCATAGTTGATGAGGGTCTATGTGATTGCATCTATAATGCAAAACCAGTTTATAAGATGTCCGAATTCATCTCAGAATCTTGGCTAATCTGTTAAATCTGACGTTCTCTCTTTAGCCCAAGCCAGAACGACTACCTCCTTCAATGAAGGGAAAAATAAAATCCAAAGCCATAATATCATCAAGTGATGATTCTTCAGATGAGGATAAACTGAAAATTGCTGATGAAGGGTAAGAATTTTTCCCTTGGTAAATTCTCCTAATGATGTGGGTAAACCAAAAGTGATTGCTAATCAGCCTGTCTGTTCTAGGGAAAATATACTATTTTTTTTTTCTTTGTTTTCTTAAGAAGGAAAATAGATGCTTGAAAATAACTGGGAGTGGTCACTGGCAAAGTATTTTCCCTCCAGCTTCTTGAAATTATAGCTGGGAGAAACCTTATCAGATATCTTGTTCCAACCCTGTCATTTTGTCCTACTACATATTTCTCCCTCATAAAAGAAAACTTATTTTGAAATTCCATTTCTTTAAGGATCTTAGTTGAAATTTTCTAAATGACGTCTTCCTGAATGAAGAGCGTCATGTGCTGCCCGACTGTTGACTGACTAACCATATTGTGAGTGGCTTGACCCTGGCCTTGTAGAGACAGGGAATTCCATGGCTGTTTCTTCCCCTGCTGGCCGGTGGTGATTGACTTCAGCCCACTCCTTGGAAGGCTTACCCGACTGTGCTTACAGAACACTCTCCTTCGTCTCACAGCCTGACCTTGCCTGAAGCTCACTGCGCCCCCATTTGAATTCCTAGACGAGAACTCTCAGAACTATACTATGCCATGTTCCTCTGTGGTCGTCATTCCATCTGGATGTCCATTCATGAGATAGTGTGTACAGTGCTGTGAATAGGATGAAAAAGATAGACCCCTAAAATCTCCGGGGAGTTTGGTTTGTTTTGTTTTTTAGAGGCAGTGGAGAATAACAAACCAAATTCATAAGATAAGTGATAACACAGCAGTTTTGCCTTTATTGCTCTAGGGACCATACCTTCTCTGGCATTGGTGATGGTAGCAGTTGTTAACAGGGTAGTTTTTATGAGAGAAAAGCTGGTGGAGTTGGGTCTTAGAGGAAGAAAAGAGATTCCTGGTTGGTCAGAGGTGAGAGGGGGCTGAGGTTGCTGCTGGAAAACTGGCCCCATAAGGTGGAGATCTGTACAAAACCATTATAAAGATGCAGTTCTCTCTTGCTGTGAAGAGTCTGGCTAGCACAAACTTGAGTTGCTTTTCCTAAAAGCAGTTTTGCCCTTGGCCCCTCTGTTACCCTGGTGTGCAAGTTAGAGGTCTGCATGCCCAGGGGAATGAAGAAACCTGGTTAAAATGTGACTGACAGTAGAGGAGCTGGGGCATGACTTAAGGTCCTGGGTTCAGTCCCCAGCACCACACACACAAATTGTAGACACAACAGGAAGGTAGAAATGTTGGGTGTGATGCTGAGCTTCTGCCTGGGCTGTGCCTGAGGTCAAGGCCAATTTTATTGAAGCCACTTGCATCAAACATTTTCCTGATCATCCTGAATCATGTTCGCGTATTTAGCCAGATGGAGTGAAGTGAATTGGATCACAGAGGACCCCTGGCCTTTAATGTACATACAGTGTCCCCTTCTTAGTCACTCTTGCTCATGTTCTTACAGAGTGACCTGGAGTGACTGATGTGATGTGTATCTGGCAACTTTTTTCAGACTTACGCACAAAGAGCCTTTCTTCAATCCATAGGAATGTTTAGTTTCAAAAGAAAGTAATGTATTTCACCTTCCTAGACTGAAGTATGAAGGATTTAATATTTCTTTCCTGAGTTATTCCACCAAAACTGTGGCAGATGCCAGAGCAGTGTGTGTGCCCGGAGCAGCGGCCCTGGGGTTTAAGAGCATATTCTGGCCTCCAGAGCCTCTGGGAAGCCACAACTCCCTCAGCACCACATAAGCACACTTCCCATTCCTTTCAGCATTAACTGTGAGGGGCAAGCTCAGGACCAACGATAAATAAGCTGATGACCCTTTAGCCCACTTCCTGTCTCGAAGTCTTGTCATGGTGGACGGGGCCTCGCATAGTAGCACATCCCAAGACAGAAAGGTGACTTTTCTGAAGTGTGTGAGTAGAGATGGTTGTAGTACAGGGAAGTGTCCCAATGTCAGCTGGAAAGCCATTTGAGATTCTGGGTTTTACTTCTGTGGCTATTTACTTATAAATATATCTCTCCCTTTGCACAATTCTCTATGTGAAGTTGATAAATGCTTCATTTTGATGGAAAGTGCCTGACAGGACCCAGTTGTAAGTTGTCCTTCCCTGTGTAGATTTTGACTTGTAGCTTTTATTTAATGGTGAAAACTTTTTATAGAGTAGCACAGCACAGCTGTCACAACCCCAACACCTGTGTAACCACTGCCCCGGCCAAACCGCAGAACAGTCAGTGCCCTTGTTTTTTGAAGCCGCATTCCGGGCCAGTGAGAGTCTAATTGCCCCATCTCCCTCAGACACCCCAGGCACAGCAACAGCAACAGCGACTCAGAAGAGGACGAGCGACACTCCAAGAGACGCGCCTCCTCAGAGAGCGACTCTGATGACAACCAGAACAAGTCTGGCAGTGAAGCCGGCAGTCCCCCGAGAGCCCGCAGACAGCAGTCCGAGGAGGACTCTGACAGTGACCAGCCAACCCGAAAGAGGCGGCCTTCAGGCTCTGAGCAGTCCGACAACGAGTCGGTGCAGTCGGGGAGAAGCCCCTCGGGAGCCTCGGAGAACGACTCTCGCCCAGCGTCCCCAAGTGCAGAGTCGGATCGTGAATCGGAGCGAGGGTCTGACAATGAGGGCTCTGGCCAGGGCTCTGGAAATGAGTCGGAACCAGAGGGATCCAACAATGAGGGCTCAGATCGAGGCTCAGATCGAGGCTCAGATGATAGCGACTAGGTTTTATTTCATAAAGGAGCTTCATCTCTGGAGGAAATTTTTTTTAATATATGAAAGCTGTGATAAAAATGTTTCAGATGTTTAGGCAAACAATTGTGAAATTTTTCTTAAGGCAGTTTTTTTTCTATCTGTTTGTATATTACTAAAGCCTGAGAGACATTTCCCGTGCTAGAGTCCAATATTTGAATTTCTTGTGCAAAGGAGACTGTTCATTGTGGTACAGTTCCACCTGTCATATGTGAAAACTGCAGTAAAAATAAACCCAGATGCTAAAGCATTCCTGTGAAGGTTTGACCGAAGCCACGGCAGGCGACCCTTCTTTGTATGTTAAGCAGCATACCGTTTTGATTCTTACTGCAATCTTTTACCAAGTGGTGCAGAAACTTGGTATTAATGTCTTTGTTCTCCTTTGAGTTTAGATTGGGAATATTTTTATTTCCTGGAGTAAGAGGTGTCTACTGTATAATTGCACCAAAGAACATAGGAAAGGAAAGTGTTCTTCACAGTGTAATTTTGCAACCATGCAGATGAAGCCAGAAGTATATACTTTGTTAGGTTGAAGAAGGTGTGAAAAATGCTTTTTCTGTTAGTAGGGTGCAAAAACTCCCCAAAGCCCCATAATAAAAGTCTTTCGCCAACTTTTATGTGTTCTGTTCTTTTTGTTGTTGTTCAACAGCATTTGTATGTGAGAATGTAGCATAAATTAAGCAAATATTTGGAACAACCTGCATTAAGCTAAAGGTGGTTTCCTCAAGGATCTTGCAATTCTTCTGACTTGTGGAGTGTTTTTAAAGATAAAAGAAGTTAATAAGAATTTTTAACAATTTAAGAGTAAGGGCCAGCGGGCCAGGGATTTAGTTCAGTGATGTAAGCGCCTGCCTGGCAGGTGTGAGGTTGTGAGTTCAATCCAGGTACCAAAAAAGAAGAGCAAGGGCCGGGAATATAGCTCAGTGGTGCAGCACCTACCTAGCTAAGCACTAGGTCCTGAGTTCTGAATTCTGGTACCCACCAAAAAAAAAAAAAAAGTAATTTTTTATGTAACAGTTGGTAATTTTTTGTTAGATTATTATAAATGTGCTAGAAGGCATTAAAAATGCAGAGATAATATGTCTTGCTATCCTGAAAAAGCCAGTGAAGAAAAGCTTGTCCCTGAGTTGTGAGCAGTGGGGTGCTGGGTCAGTGCAGGGTGGGGGACAACCAGGAGGTCATGGCGCAGCTCCCAGTTCGGGGAAGCAGGCCCCTGGGGGAGTGGAGAGTTCCAGGGAGGAGGTCACAGGCCGGAGGCGCCTGTGCGCCAGCTCCCGAACCCTGACCGGCACAGCCTGCTGTGCTGCGAGAGGACTAGAGCCTGAGCACCAGATGCACTGAAGTGGTGCGGGTGGTACCGGGGAGGTTTGAGCCAGGACCCAGGGCTCTGGCGCCCCTTTCCCTGCATTTTCCAGTGTGTCCATGTTGTTGGAAGCGAGTTAACCCCCAGGTGATGAGAATCTACCCAAATTAAAAAGCCTTTCCCACCGGATGCCTCCTTCACATCAAGCAGTCACTAAGGGAAAGCTCACCCATGGGCTGGGCTTTGGAGATGCCTCCAGTGACGCCCCTGTTGCAGGTTTTGGCTTTACAGGTGCGTTTGAGTATGTGTCCCATTTGCAGTTCTGGAGTCAGTCATGCCTGTGTTTCTCTCAGGCACATATCCAGAGTAGCAGAAAGCAGTATTCTCCCTTGACCATGTTGTCCACCTCAAAACACACTGTGAGGTTCCTTCACATGTAGCTTCCTTCAGGAATGACCTGGGGTGAGAAGGCCTCTCTGACAAAGGAAACTGGACTGGTGGGACTGGTCTACTGCTGCCAGCTTCAAAACTCGCAGCAGCAGCCCAGCTTTGGGTTGTCCTAGAGCCAGGCCCTCTGCCCGTGAAGCTCAGCCTCCCTTCCAGTAGCGTGGTGTTGGAAGGCAGCGTAGAATAGTTGGTTTACAGCAGAGATGCTGGACTCCAGGAGCACTGGGTTGAAATCTTGCTTCAGAAGGCTGAAAAGCTGTGTGACCTTAGTCAAGGGACTGCCCCTAGTCAGGTCACTTTGCTCAAGCCATTTCTTCTGCACTAAGTTTTAGAAACTTCTGTTGGAGCCATCACAGTTAGAGAATGTGATTTGTATTCTTTGATGCTAATTCAAAACTAGACTAAGCAACACAACCATAAAATTAGAGCTATTGAATTTAGTAAGGAAAAATTATTTTATTCTGAATCTGAAACCTTAGACTCCTCATTCCCCAAATATTACTATTTTTATAACAGGTATTTAAGCAAACGACTATCACTGTAGCAAAAGTCTATACCTAACTCCCAGGATTGTCAGAGAATTATGAATGAGGATAGACTGAGCAATAAAAACATTATACATCTCAAATAAAATCTTCCATATGATTGAGCTGGTTCTGAATGGCACTATTCATCATGTTCAGCTTGTCTAGACCAAGTGGGGACTGGGCCAAAGCTATCCTTTTATTATGCTTCTTCCTAGTTCTTATTGAGAAAAAAATATCTTTAATCTTCAGGAAATGTGACTTTCCTGGAGTTTTTTTAACTTGTTTTGTTTCTGCTAATGAACAGTTTCCATGTCTGAGAGTGTTACGTTGCCAAAAGAGGCAAGAAAGACCTCTTAAAGGAGAATTTCATCAAACTGAAATTTGGAGCCTGTGGTCAGTACAGCTTTTTTTTTTTTTTTAGCATGTGTGTCTTATTTATTTCACTAATGAGTATGTTCTCAAGGTGCATCCATTTACCTATAAAAGTGTCCAGTTTATCATTCTTGATGGCTGAGTAGTACCACATCTTTTTTTCAAACCCTCTGTTGATGGGCATTTAGGTTGTTTCCAAGATCTGGTTATTATAAACTGTGCTGCTATAAACAAGGGTGCACATATATCGCTGTGGTATGATGTTTTTAATTCTTTTGGGAAGATAAGGGGAATAGCTGGGTTGAATGGGACCTCCAATCCAAGTTTTCTGAGGAATCTCCACACTGATTTCCACAGTGGGTGCACCAGCCTGCATTCCCACCAATAGTGGAGACGGGTCCCTTTTTCCCCACAGTTCCTCCAGCATTTGTTATTGGTTGATTTCTTGATGGTGGCCATTCTTTGTGGGGTGAGGTGGAATCTCAGTGTTGTTTTAATTTGCATATCTCGAATGACCAGTGATGTTGAACATTTTTTCATATATTTATTTGCTGTTTCTACTTCTGCATCTGAGACGTGTGCATTCATCTCAGATGCCCAGTACAGCTTTTTGGTAAAGGTTGCTTGTGACGCTCTGTTCTTCCGGGTGTTACACCAGGTAATGCTTCACAGACAGCGCGGGGAGCATGGCAAAGGGCAGACGCCTCAGGCAAACCACGTGCAAGATCTCGGCATCCTCTGATTTGGGGTCAAATAAATGAAGAGACTGTGTCTCCCTCAGAGACTCACTTTGTGTCAGACCGCGGTGATGGGAAGGCTGCCCAGCTTTGAGCCCGACTGTGACGAGTAGATGTGGCAAAACACTTCACTTTTTAGCTTCCACATTTCTATCTTGGTGAAATAAAGCTGTTAGGAATCCTTTTAGCATTCCTGGGTCTTGCCAAAGAATTTAGGGTGAGTCTGTACCTTGGCTGCATCAATGATGAGGTATTTTTGTTTCACATGATTGAAAACCTCGTCTGCCATGCTGGGCCTAAATTTTCATAGATACTGATACATTCTATTTTTGCTCATTTTTGCTCATAAAATGTACATATATATTTGGCTCTTGTTTTCCGGGTGATTTTTGTCACCTTTATTATTTATTTATTTTTTTTGTGGCACCAGGGATCAAACTCACAGCCTCGTGCCTGCCAGACAGGCGCTTAAGCCACTGAGCCAAACTCCCGGCCCTAGTTTTTTTTTGAGGCAGGGTCGCACTATGTAGCTCAGGCCGGCCTTGCGCTGGCGTGGTAGTCCAAGATGGTCTCGAACTCACAACGCTCCGCCTACCTCAGCCTCCCAAGTGCTAGGATTAAAGGCGTGCGCCACCACGCCCGGCTATGTCACCTTTAAAGTACTGAGTTTTACCAAGTGTCTCAACGTTTTCTGCATTTGCCTTAATCTAATTGATCAGTCCTAGATTGCCACTCCTGTGTGACTCCGGGGTAAATACGCGTTTGTTCGTGAAGTCCATGGCCGAATAGTGAAGAGGACAATTATTAGGTGTAAGGCATGGGGAGCCAGGGGCTGGCCTGTCATATGCTTTATCTAGAAGTCACAAAATTTGAAGTCACTTCCTTGCCCACTGTTATCTTCCACATTGATCTCTCTAGTTCCAAATGATAGTCTTTCAGAAAGAAGTCTCTAGTCAAATAAGTCATGAGGACACTATGCTTTACAGCCCTATGGCATGTAGAAAGCTTTTGATGACAAATTACAGGAACTCTGCTTCAAACCAATTCAACAAGGAGAGAGATTTGCATCCTGTAACTGGACACCTGAGGGGCAGGCAGGGAGGCTCAGTGTTGGCTACATGCGGTGCCCAGCAGCTGTCATTCCAGCACTCTAGGAGCTGCAGGAGGACTCTAAGTCTCAGCCCAGCCTGGGCAACTTGGCAATTTAGCAAGACCTTATTTCAAAATGTTAAAAAATTTAAAAGGGTGGGGATATAGCTGGGGACAGGGTAAAGGCTCTGGATTCAATCCCAGGTACTAAAAACAAAAACAAAAACAAAAATATTCAGTACATTCAGTATTATCAAAGACTCACCTTCATTCATACTTTTTAACACAGATCCAGAACATGCGCTGTGATAAATGTAAAAATAATACACCTGCACCCTATCAGAGGCTTCCCATTATTCTTTCTCAATTGCACTGCTTCCCTTTCCCGCACATGATACTTCTGTGAGAAGGATTTACACCCACCTGGAGACTTACCCCTCTTTTGTGCTTTGGGATTATAATTGGGACATTGCTTTTTGTTCTGTGCTGCCTTGAAAAGATGGGTATGTTGGGCCCTCGCCTCTGCCCTGCTTGCTCTGATCTTGTGGATGGAAATGATGTTTGTGCTTCCCCACAAGACGGCAAACTTGAGGCAAGGGCTTCTTTTTCATGTAGTTCCCAAGGGCCAGTCACAAGACTAGCTGCTAATTTAGATTTCATTCTTAAAATTGAATTTCATATCTAAAAGTGGAGACTGTGAGCTGGGTGCGGTGCCACACACCTGCCATCTCAGTACTCTGGGAGGCTGAGGCACGGGGATTGCAAGTTTAAGACCAGCATGAGCAATTTAGTGACTTAGCAAGACCCTATCTCAGAATAAAGGAAAAATGCTGGGCGTGGTGGCATATATCGCTAATCCCAGCACATTCAGGAGGCTGAAGCAGGAGGATTGGTATGAGTTCAAGGCTAGCCTGGGCTACATAGTGAATTCAAGGCCAGCCTGAACTAAATAGTGAAACCCTGTCTCAAAAAACAAACCAACAAACAAATAAATAAATAAATAAACTGGCAGGGTATATAGCTCAGCGGCACAGCACGTGCCTGGCAAGTGTGAGGTCCTGAGTTTTATTCCCAGCACTACAAAAAAACAAAACAAAACAAAACAAAACTAAAACCTGAATACATAAATAAATAAAAGAAAAATTTAAAAAGGCTGGGGATGTAACTGACGGTGGAGGCCTGAATTTGATGCCCAGTACTGCCAAAAAAAAAAAAAAAAAAAAAAGCGATGAAAAAGAATTGTCAAAGCCGGGAGTGGTGGCGCACGCCTTTCATCCCAGCACTCGGGAGGCTGAGGTAGGTGGAGCGTTGTGAGTTGGAGGCCAGCTTGGGCTACAACGCGAGCGCAAGGCTGGCCTGAGCTACATAATGCGACCCTGCCTCAAAAAACCAGGGCCGGGAGTTTGGCTCAGTGGCTCAATCGCCTGTCTGGCAGGTGCGAGGTTGTGAGTTCAATCCCTGGTGCAGAAAAAAAAAAGAAAAGAAAAAGAATTGTCAAAAGTCAGGCGTGGTGGCGCACTCCTTTAATCCCAGCACTCGGGAGGCTGAGGTAGGAGGAGTGTTGTGAGTTCGAGGCCGGCTTGGGCTACAATGCGAGCGCAAGGCTGGCCTGAGCTACATAATGTGACCCTGCCTCAAAAAACCAGGGCTGGGAGTTCGGCTCAGTGGCTTAAGCGCCTGCCCTGGTAGGTCCGAGGTTGTGAGTTCAATCCCTGGTGCTGCAAAAAAAAAAAAAAAAAAGAAAAAGAATTGTCCTCTAGGCTCTGGGGTGTCTGGTAGTTCCTGCTGCTCTCCTAACCGTGTGTCTTGGCAGATTCAGTGTGTTGGAGTCATGCTTCCACTTGAGCTGTCAGTGGCATCTATGCGGCAGAGTGGTGGCCTTGGGCGAATGCGCCCCTGGACTCTGCGGGAGGCTGCAGAGCGCAGCCGTGTGGACCGTCTTAGAAACTGCTCTCCTTGCTCCGTAGACTCCGCTCTGGTTTGGATAACAGCGAAGGCACTGAGGACTGGTCAAACTCTCCAAAGATCCCTTCCTTCGGGCAAAATCCTAGTAGATGTAAATTGGTCCTTAGTCCCAGACATGCTAGATTCCATTAGGTGGGATGGGAAAAATGTCTATGATACTATCTTCTCCGGACACGAGTCTGTGCCAAAAGCTTTGTTCTCTTCTGAACTGCTCTGTTCTTTGAAACAACACTGCTTTGATTTCTCTCATGGGAGCTGGTCCTCCAATTTCCTTAACTGCAAAGAAGGGGACTTCATTTCCTGTCTTGGGCTGCCCATTGTCTGGGCCTGGGAAAGCAAGCAGATGTGCTCCCTGTTTATCTCGCCTCCTGTTGCTTCCCGCTTGGAGGAGCAGACAAGGCAGTGGGAAGGAGCACCCTTGGGGCAGGGAGGTGAAAGAAGGGAGCGCTCCCATATTCCTCGGCCATGAGCAATTAAGTGAGGGACAGATGCCAGGACTGGTTTAATGGATGTTAAAGCTCTGCTTCAGCAGCCTGCAAACTTCTTGTTGGCTCTTGTCTGCACTCTTCAGCAAAGGAATCGTGCACAGCCTTCTTTAGGCTTCACTGAAATTGCAGAACTCAAACTCCTATCTTCTTGATCCTCCAAGAAGAGCCAGAGTCTCTTCCTTCTGGAATCTCACATTGCAAACAGCTGATCTGATCCATTGCTATTCAGGGCAGCTATGAAGTTCTTGACTGTCACACGCATGAGCTGGCAGTAATCCCCAGGACAGTTGTGCTACAGCCAGTGAGCCCTAATTCTCTATGATGCGGGGGACAAACGCTTTGTAGTTCTTTGGTCCTAGAGAATGAGTCCAAACATGAGGGGAGGGAAACTTTGGAAGGAGCTGGGACCCTCATCCATGTAATAGGAAGGGAGTCAAGCTTCAGTGCAGCTGTTGGCAGGGTGGTATATGTTATGCCTTGGGTCCAAAGTGTCTCCCAAATGTCACATGCTAAAGAACTGGTTCCCAGCCTGTGGTGCTGCTAGGTAGTACAACCTTTAGGAGGTGGGGCCTGGTGGAAGGAAGTGAGGTCCCCTTGAAAGGGATTTTGGGGCCCTGGCCCTGCCCCCTGCTCCAGCTGCCATAAGATTCCTCCATGAGGTTCTGCTCCCCACAGGCCCAGAAGAAAAGGAGCCGGCTGACCATTCACTGAAGCCATGAGCCAAAATAAATCTTTCCCCCTTTAAACTTGGCTGTTGCTGGTATTTTATCACAGTGATGCAAAGTCGGGCTACACGGGACCTTAGATGGTAGGAAGATAAATGCAAGGCAATAGAATTTACTTCCCAACTGAGGTAGCGGCTGAGGCCCAATTCACCCTGGCTGGGTACAGTGGTTCCTTGGTCTTTGAACATTAATTCCATGGTTCCAGCTGCAGAAGTCATTGCGACCATAATTGTGAAAAGAAATTCATGGACCAAGGCAGCACTGTGTAATTTTGATGGTTGGCAAGGAAGCCTGGGTTGACTGTGTTGTTATCAGGGCTCATCAAAGTCTCATGGGCCCAGAATCACCTAGGGATTCTGTTTGGTTTAACTGGAGTGAGACCAGCTATTCTGCACATCTAATGAACTTCATAAGAGACTAGGCTTGAGTTGTGAGGTTAGGCAGTATTAGAATCCACCCTTGCTGGGAGACACCCACACAAGTTATTTTCATTGGGGCTTAAAGGCCTGACAAAGCAATTCCATCAGCCAGAGATGGTAAGGGGAGAGACAGAGGCATCTCAAAGGGTAGGGAGGAAGAGTCAGAGGAGGCTTAGGGAAGAAGGAGAGGTGTGAAGTGGTTGTTTCCAAGGGGAAGAAAATGAGCAATATGGGGAAGGCAGTAAACTCTGATACTGCAAACACCAAAAGACCTGGTCTTTGGAAGAAGTGGTTAGAAGGCTCTGGTGGAAAGGAAAGTGGACATGGGCCACCCAAAGGCCAGTGGGCACGAGAGGAAAGATAGCAGAGAAGAAGTCAGCATTTGAGGGTAGCCAGGTTTCCTTTAAAGCAAGATGGCAGGATGCTAGGAAGAGACTGAGGAGGGAAATCTGATGGTGATGGTCTGTGGTCCCCCACAGGGGTGGATCGAGGTCTTGAGAGGGCAGGGTCTTGAGAAATCAGGAAGGCTTAGCTCATGTGTGGAGAAGTTCAGGGTTCAGGAGGATGAGCTTGGGTCTCTGGTGGGCTGAGGCAGGAGTGAGGCATGATGGGAAGACGGGTAAACAGTCTGGGCTGCAGCGTGAGGGGTCGTCAGGGATGCTTTCTCCTGTAGCCCTGGCAACGTGCAGGCCTTTTTTCTAAAGGAATGGTGTCAGGAGAGGCATTGCTCGTGGGACAGGAGGCTGGGGTGCCCTTCTCCAGTGCCTTGTTGCATTGTGGCACCGGAGCAGGTCATGTGAGGATTGAACTTGTCTGTTGTTATTGATGTCTTTTTAAAGTAGTATGGTTAGACAACA
>RJWM01021238.1:0-35722 GCA_004363535.1 Dasyprocta punctata | reverse complement strand
AGGCATCAAGAATTTAAGGCCGGGCATGGTGGCGCACACCTTTAATCCCAGCACTCGGGAGGCTGAGGTAGGAGGAGCGTTGTGAGTTCGAGGCTGGCCTGGGCTACAACGCGAGTGCAAGGCCTGCCTGAGCTACACAGTGCAACCTGCCTCAAAAATCCAGGGCTGGGAGTTTGGCTCAGTGGCTTAAGCGCCTGCCCTGGCAGGCGCGAGGTTGTGAGTTCAATCCCCAGTACCACAAAAAAAAAAAAAAAAAAGAATTTGAAGTTTCTAAAGAATACAGGGGTATAGATGTCTAAAAGGCTTTGCTTTTAAGAACAAAAACTTGTCTCTCTGCTGATGGGAGACAAAGCTCTGTGGTTCTCTCATGCTTTGGCATGTCTGATAAGCAAAGCACTGACTTCCCTTTGTTCCACACTATATTAAAAGAACGTTGTACAATAAATACCTTTGAAGGGACAGAATTCTCTCTCTCTCTCTCTCTCTCTCTCTCTCACACACACACACACACACAGAGGCAAACAGCTGGATTTTAATGAGAGGATCATTGTCCCTAAGCTGGACCTCCCTCTCATGTCACAAAACCTATTACTTGTTCAGAAGTCACCCACCCCTCTTTCCATTACCCTGGGGACTGAGGTTTAGAGAATCCACTGCAAAAGTGCTGATAATGTGGCTAAAACCATTGCTATATAATAAACTATTGTTTGTCTCCAACCCAGAAATCTCATGTCTTCTGCCAGCACCTATGAAACTGTGGCAGTTTAACCTGTTAACTTGCAAATACAGTATAATGTCCCATCCTTTACAGTTGTTGACATTTGTCTTCTTTTTTTCTTCTTTCTACACTAAGGATTGACCCAGGGCACTTGCGCTGAGCTACATCCACAGCACCACCTTTTTTTTTTTTTTTTTTTTTTTGAGATAGAACTTTCCTACATTGCTAAATTGCCCAGGCTAGGCTCAAACTTGCAATTCTCCTGCCTCAGCCTCTTAGTATGCTGCAATTATAGGCATGCACCACCATACCTGGCTGACATTTATCATTTAAATATTGCAACATTTTAATTTATTTAAGTCATCTCATGTTTTTCAGTTTCAAATCTCATTTTAAGGTCTTAAATTTCTCATTTCTCATCTCTTATGTTAGGCTCTTAACAATTAACTGACAGTCTTTAACATTTTTCAGGATTAATGCATTAATTCTGACTGCTAGGGAGATGATTGCTGGCATTATGTTGGAGGAAAAATCATCACACCTCCTGTATTTACACAGTTCCTTTACTATCATAATATTAGACATCTCAAGTACTATTTTATATTTAGGTACAACAAAATACGTATGGGAATCAGCTAAAATATGATCAAATATGATTCAATTAGTCCTTTTCATAATTCTAGGATCTACATTGTAAGATTAGTTAATGGTAAATAGAGATGGTAATGGTATAGTTCAAAGAGGGAAAATATCAGAAAGAGTCTTTTTCCCTTGACCTTAGGGTGTTGCTATGGTCGAAATGTTTGTATCCCCCAAAATCTATACGTTGACATCTGATCCCTAATACATTGATAATAAAGGTAAAACCTTTGGAAGTTGACTAGAGCATAAATATTGGAACCCTCATGAATGGATTTGTGCCCTTGGAACAAGGGCTTATTTGCACTTTTGCCTTTCTGCCACCTGAGGATGACAAAACCACCATCTCTTAAGTAAGACCAATAGATTTGGTGTCCAGTGAGACACCACCTTGACCTTGGACTTTCCAGCCTCCATTTACAACCTCCAATTATTACTGTAAGCAGTAACTTTTTTATTTATAAACTATCCAGTCTAAAGTATTTATAGCTGCTTGAGCAGACAAGGATGGATGTCCATATCCTAAACCCAAGTATTTGTGAATATGCTACTGGGCATACCAACAGAAACTTTAATGATAGGATTAAGGATCTTAAAATGGGGAGATGATCTTGGATTATCTGGATGCTTCTAACACAATCATAACAACACTCCTTTTGAGGAAAAGAGGGAAAAAGGAGAATCAGTATCATGAGGAGGAGATGGGATGACAGAAGCAATATTTGAGGACAGAGAGAGATTCAGTAGCTTTGAAAATTGAGGAAGGGGCCAAAAGCTGAAGGATATAGGCAGCCTCTAGATGCAGAGTATACAAAGGGTCAGATTCTTCAAAACAGTTTCCATCCAGAAGTAACGTGGCCCTGCTGACACCTTGAACCCAGGAGCTCTGATCTTCATCAATGTAAGAAAATAAACATGTGTTGTTAAGCTACCACATTTGTGTTAATTTGTTGCAGCATCAGTAGAAATGAAAACAGATCCTAAAGTGTCCCATTTTGTTTGTACCAAACATTTATATACTAACCTAACTTCCCTCTTTTATGTTGCTTTCTATTCCTAATGTGTGCCCTTAGGGAACGCTGTTTGAAATGAATTCTGCTCCTTATACATCCTCCTAATCCAAAAGAGGTAGGATCACTTTCAGGAAAGTGGGAGATTAAGGAGTTGAAGGGAAACAAGAAAAGTTACCTTAAGTAGTAAGAAAAGAAAAGCCATCCAGTCTCCCAGTTTCCCTAAATGTCTACTTTTCTTAGTCTCCAGTCTAGGCTGTGGCTCTAACCAGTTTTTCTGGTCACTCTTTCCATGGAAAGGGAGCTCTCATATGAGTGTCTTCATAGAAAGTAGAAACTGAGGTCTAGCCAGGAAACACACTTTGGCATGTCCATGGATGTGTCATTTGTGTCATGCATGGGCAGGAGATGACAAAGTTCTCTTGATGAAAATTCAACCTATTTATTGTGATCAATCTGACTCTCAAGGCAAAGGAGCTAGCTTTAGAAGGAGAGTGCAGGATGATTCATTTGGCGAAACTCAGGACAATGGCCGGGTGGGCATTTGAAGAAGGTGTTGGATGGAAATCCTGAATTAATTTTCATGCTGTCACAGTTTTGTAAGATTTCTGTGGTGTCTGATGAGCACTTAAGGGCAGACTTCAGAGATAGCCAGGTGGCTGTATCTGAGTAGTAGATTACACTGGAGTTATCAGTGTATTCCCAGGAACATGTATTTTAGCAGGTGCTGCTTGGCATTCCTGAGCTACACATAGGCCACGCTTGAACTGAAGCTCCTCCCACTTAGACTGTGTGGGAAGTATGCTCTCTGGAAACCACTGTCCCTGCTGGCCAGCAGCTACCAACACCATCACAGGAATATCCTCTGGTTATTGTCGCATCAGACTCTTTCTCTTTTTTAAAATGGTCAATACTCTTTATATAATTCCTATTCTTTTTTTGGTCTCACTCACAGTGTGGAGCATATTTCTATGTCTGACACTCTCAGAGCCCAGAACATTAACCCAGTTCAGTTCAAAACAACCCCTTACTATGCGCCAGACACCACATTAGAAATGGGGAATGCAAACACAAAGGCTTGTTCTTTTCTCTTAAGAAAGCATCATTTAAATTATATGTCAACTCAAAAGGCATGCATGTAGCATGCACCCCCCTACCCCTCCTTGGAGGATAGGGTGACTCCCCTTTCTGGATTCCTGCATACAAGATAGCTCACCCTCCTTTGAACTGGTATGTGATGGGGAATCTACTCAACTTTCCCAGGAATGCTTATTCCATGACTCCCCCATCTCACCAGCCCCTGTGGGGTCTACTAGGCTTCCTGGTATGAACACTTTTTTATTGTGAAGTTTTCTCTTAGGGAAGGCAGGAAGTGTGAAAGCATATTTTCCCTTCCTCTTTAGTGAAATTTCACTTACCCTAAACTGTGTCCCGTGGAGCACTTACACATCCCCAATTCCTCCCAAGGACAGTGTTACAAAAAGGTGTGACAAAGTCCCTGAGACCGTTCTTCTTAGCTTTGTGCTGAAAATCTATCACCATTGTCTTCTGCCTTAGAAATGTGCACTGCTAATATTTGTAAGTGGCAGAGCGCACAGAGATTGCTAGTGCACTAAAAGCAAAACCACAAGCCCGACCACGCACAAAGCAATTTCTCACCAAACAAGCCCAATCATAGGTAAAGGCACTTATATTTTTACCAGAATTGTCATAACATAGATTCAAAACCTTAGCACAACAAATGGAGTTGTTTTTTTTTTTTTTTTTTTTTCCTCCTGTCCTGGTTTTGGTTTGTACTTGCACAGCAGTTACACCTGTGCCTAAGGGGTCGGTGAGGCTTCATTTTTTAAAACCTTTGAAGTCTTCCCTCTTCACTTGGCACCTTCTTTTTCCGCATCAGGGGTTTTGGATGGAAGTGCTCAGTGGTAGTGTTCTTTTTCTACCTTGGCTTGCATAGCTGTCATTCCTCTTAATTCTCATGAAAACACACACGATTCCCTGATACTTCCCCCTCTCCACGTGCAGTAGCATCCTCCAGGCCTCTCAGAGAGGAGCCCAGGACTTTCCTGCACTAATTGTCTCCCCGCCAGTTGCTGCCTTTCCTTCAGCAGCCCGAGCCAGACTGTGTTGCAGCCTGTGAATATTTTCCACTCCAGCGTGTGATGCCAAAATCATTCCACAAGGCCCGCTCCAAGTTTTCCTGTCAAGATAAGCTCCCAGCCTGATGTAAAGTGGATTTGCATTGAGCACCAAGACCAGACTCACAATCTTTTAAAACTGGCAGCACAGCTTCGTAAGTCAAACAATGGAAAGGATGTATACTTGCAAACTGTAAGGTACATTATATGTTCGAGGAGGGTACAGATTTCCACAAGATCAAGTCCTTTGAAGATTTAAAGAATCCAGGGGCATTGAATTTTTTAAAGTGGTTATTGTTTTATACCCACAAAGACTTAGTAATCTCTCATGATAAAATTATTGAGCAGCAGCAGCAAATTTGCCCTTTGTCTATCACACCTCTTTTATTTCTTCTGCTTTTTCAGACACTCAGAAAATAGAAGTCTATATGCCAAGGGCCTTCTCCTAATATGCATTGTTTTAGTAACAACCAAGGAGGAGAACTGTATTGAGTCAGAGTAACTCAAGAATGTAGCCTGACTTTGACTACTCTGACAAAGGATAAGCATCTTCCATAAAGGGCAAACTACAGATCAGCAAATGCTTATCATCTACCTGCTAAGCAAATCTTCCAGTTCTGAATCCTCAGTGGCTAGCACTATCCCTGGCAGACATGTATTTATTTATTGAATAAAAGATGGCATAAATGAATGAACACACCCACTTTCCCTGAAGCTGTTAACTTATCCATTGATCCTGCAGCACATTGATTGTTGAAGACATTCCAGTCCCTGGGATCACAAGGTCTCGATGTTGACTAGTTTTATGAAACCACTTCAGATCTATGTTTAAAAACCTGTTTCTTTTTGCTTTAAAGTATATTGTTCTGTGCTTTAAAAACAGACACATATACAAGCTTCCAGAAAACAATACTGGCAGAATTCTAGATATTAGAGTTCCCAAGCTATAGCACAGGAGCTTTTAGTTACTGTGAAAAGTAGGATCAGCTGACCTGTTGACTTTGCATCGTCTTTTATGGGGAAGCTTCTTTGAATATCTACTTCACTCATCTCTTCCCTCCCACCCCAGCCTCAATTCATTAATGTTCTTCTCTTCCTCCTCTGCCTCCTCCTGCTCTTCTTCTTTCTCCATCTTCCTCCTTGTTTTTCTTTTCACTTTTGTTTCCAACTCCTCTTTCTTCTTTCCCCTTTGTCCTCCTCCTCCTCACTCTTTTTCTTCTTTTTACTCTCCTTGCGATACTGGGGATCACACCCTGGGTACCCTGCTCTGCCACTGAGCTACATTTATTTTTCATTTTGAAGCAGGATCTCACAAAATTTATTAGGCTGACCTCTAACTTGCAATCTTCCTGCCTCAGTCTCTGGAGTATCTGCGATGCCAGTGTCCCTCCTTAAAGGGATTTGCTGCAGGTAATAAATAAAATTTTGCAATGGGACTTCATTTCCTCACGTGAGTCCTGACAGTGAGTGTTTGGTTCCTCTTTGCATGGGTGAATGAAGAGGTGAACTGTGGTATTAAATTTACCTGAAAAACGTGTTCATCTAGTGGCAGGAATGCTTTAAGAGTGAGATGAGAGCTTTCTTCTATTTGGAAAAAAGATCAAAGCATTTCAGGCTGTGAAGAGGCCTCCATATGGTTTTTATTGTCATCTTTCTTTTTTTTCCTACTGATCAGAGGGAGAGAGGCAGAGAGAGAGAGAAAGAGAGAGAGAGAGAGAGAGAGAGAGAGAGAGAGACAGAGAGAGAGAGAGAATCCAGCATAAACTAGGAGAGAGGCAGAACTGTGAAAAGACTGCAAAGCCTTGTTTTGGAAGGGCCTTCTGGCAATTCTTGTCAACCCAGGCCAAGCTAGCCCAGGGCCAGAGGCCATCAGTTACTGGACAGTTTGCCCCTTGAAGGACATTTGGGGGACTCCTCAGAGGCTGCTGTCTCAACCCTGCTCTCTCTTCCTGTCAGTTCTACTCACCCCACACAGCAGGGTCTGGTGTGCTCCATATCAGCTTAGCTTTTCCACGCTCCTCTTTCTTGTTCTGGATGCTACCTGAACTCCTGCCAATTCCCTGTTCTGGCCTCTTGGCTTATTTCATCTGTCTACCATGTCCTTTCACTCTATTCCTTAAAGAGGCTTTGACACATATCCTTATTTTGAACTGGATCCACCCATTTCTGGCCCACAGATTTCTTCTACCTGTTCAACCTCACAGATGTAGCTATTCACAGCAGAGAGTAAGTCATCAGATAAAGCCCTATGCATTGAGCAGACACTGAAAACTATAAAGGCAACAAGCCCAGGAGCTAGGCTTAGAGTCAAGGGAAATGGAATGTAAAATTCAGGCTGGGAGACTATGCTAAGGAAACTAAAAGCTCAAACAAAGAATTAGTGCCACAGAAGGCCAGGAAGCCAAAGAGCATGGAAAACAGCTACAGGGTTATGACACCAAGACTTTATTTCGACATTAATTCTGTGCTTCTGCCAAATAAACTTGTATTTATGTTCTATTAATGAAAGAAAAAGAATCCCAGAGTTGGACTATATACACTTTTGAATACAGACTCTCTACACTGAATCTTTGTGTTGGACTATTTATCAAATGCTTCTACCTCTGTTTCCTCATCTCTTGAATGGAGCTAATAATAGTAACGACACCAGGATGTTTCTCTGATCATTACAAGGATAATATAGGTAAACCATCAGCACAAGCCTGGTCAACAAAAAGTGTTCCGTGTATATTGTCATTATTACTATAGTGAAGAAAGTTTTTAAATGTGACTAGCATGGGCCTTGCTGATAGATATTAAGGTTCTAGGGTTCCTAGAGTAAAAATTAAATCAGCCAGTGGAATAACTTTTATGGCTAGGTAACTTTGAAATGAAGGTCTTAATTTATTTTTGTTAAAATTTTCATCGCTTCATGGAGGCATAATTGGCATACGATAAAATGTGCGTAATAAAGTGTACAGTTTGATAAGTTTTGACATAAGCATACACCTGTAGAGACATCTCTACCATTAAGATAATGAACATTTCCTTTCTTCCGAAGTATTCTCGTGTCCCTTTGTAACCCCTCTCCCTTAGCCCTCCCCACTGTACCGCCCTCTTTCCCTCATCCTCAGGCAATGACTGGGTTGCTTCTGTCACTGTAATTTAATTTACATTTTCTTAAACCACAAAAAAATGACATGGTATTACTTTTGGGGGGAGAGGAAGAATCCGTCATCTTTTCCTCAGTGGAATTATTTTGACATTATCCTGTATCATCATTTATTGTCCATAGATGGTTCTTTTTAGTTGCTGAGTAGTATTCTGTGATATAGCATAATTTGTTTATCTATTCATGAGCTTATGGAGATTTGTATTGTTTCCAGTTTGGAACTATTACAAATCAAGCAGCAGTATATATTCACAAATAAGTCTTTTTAGGGACCCAGACTTTTCATTTCTCTTGGGTTAATATCTAGGATGAAAATGGCTAGGTCATAGGGTAAATTTTCAAAAACTTCTATCACACATCTCAAGAATGGTTATACCATTTCCATATTTAATTGTCAAAGATATTCTTTCAATTTTTTTAATGAAAGTATGAAATAGTCTTAGATCTTAGCTCTATTTCTGAGACTTCTGGCTAAGTCCCTGGGCCCTAATGCCCATATGCTTTGGAAATCTAAAATAACTTTTCTTTGTGCCTCTAGGTGAATGAATTTGTTAAAACATGAGCCCACACAACTAACCAAATCGAGTAAGAACAAAAGTCATAACAACTATTGAATAAGGGAACTTATTGGTTTAACCTTCACCTCTTTTAAGACTCAATGCAAAATACCCCGATCTGACAGTGTATGATGAATAAGTCACCTACAAACCTACTTCCTGTGGTTTTTGAGGCATCATCATCCTTTCAGACAGAAGAGTCACGACACAGCACTGAGTCCACCAAATGTGACAGCAAAGGTCGAGGGCACCACTCCCCATGCTTATTTTCAAGAGGGCTCACCCCTGTGAGTACCAGAAGCAACTGTCTGAAATGCTACTCACATAACAGAAGTGGAAACAATTTTTTTTTTTTTTTTTTTTTGGTACTGGGGCTCGAACTCGTGACTTCGCGCTTGCCAGTCAGGGAGAAACAATTTTTTTTTAATGTTTCAAAAACAAAAACAACTCAGATCGTAAGCACATAATACTGTTCAAAATAATTGGTTATCTCAATTCCAAAAGATCAGAAACATCTGTTTTAAGAATCTGGTTTAAACAGAAAGGAAAACATATACAGTGAAAAGTAGATGTCCTTATAATAGAACCATCAATACTACTGCATTTTGGGCTGTCAACAGCTAGTATAAATCACTCTCCTCCCCCTCCACATCCTTTTGCACAGTGAAACTCCAGTTTTCTCTTTCTCTTTGTGTCTCTCTCACTCTTGCTGTGAGACACCCAATTCTCTGATGGGAATCTGGTTTCCTACTTAAAGAAAGAAAGGGGAGGTTTGGGTACAAAGGAGGAATAGGAAACTTGAAAAAAGAAAATGAAAGGAAAGAGCCTATGAAATAAATATGACAATTTTGATTAGAGGAGCAAAGGTCAGAAGCAATTAAAGAGAGAGCAGACTCTGTGGAATTCTGAGTATAAGCCCGGTCCTTATGGGTCTGGATACAAACAAGAATTTGTGCACTGAGTGAACTCACTGCAGTGGAAACAAACATGCTGGTTCTCCAAGCTTGGACATGTGGGACAATTTCAGGGGTTGCTCCCTGGGTATGGGCATTGTTCCCCATAGGCAGAAAGGGACTTCACCAAGAAGACAAGAAGAGGTTGTGCACTGTGGCAACGGTAGTACTAATAGTGTTAGTGAATATATATTAAGCTTTACTGTGTATTGGTGGGTATCCTGCTAGTGTCCTACAGATATTATCTCACTGCATCTTCAAAATAAGCATATCATTCTAGATTGTATAGGCATGGAAAGGAACTCTCAAGAAGGCTAAATAAACTTGCATAAGCCACACAACTGTCTGTTTTGGGGCCAGTATTAGGTGTGCTCCATGTTTCAGAAAAACACGATCCCAGAGAAGGGCCACAGGGTGAGGAGAGAGGACACAAGTGTCATTGAAGCTGGCAGGCTGTTTGTGAAGATCTCTTTGGATACTCCCAGAAAAAAGAATCAGAGATTTCTGAAAAAAGAATGGGAAATCCCATCCTTGTGCAGACATGAGCTACCCAGAACAGACATCTGGACACCAAAAACCCCTGGCAAGCCACCAAACCACAAAAACACCAGTAAAATGTCTTAACCATATGTTAAGGTCAGAAGGTTTCTGTCCCCACCAAACTACTAAGTCAGAACATCACCACCAACGTGATGGTGTTCGAAGGTGGGGCCTTTGGAAAGTGACTAGGTCATGAGGATGAGCCTTTGTGAATAGGATTAGTGCCCTTATAAAACAGAGCTTCTACTCCCTTCCAACAAGTGAGGGCACAGTAAGAACCAGAAAGCTGGCCTTCAGTAGTTGTTGTGTCATTGAGCTTTGATATTAGATTCCCAGTCCCTAGAATAATGTGAAATAAATTTCTGTTGTTTGTGAGCCACCCAGTCTAAAATGTTTTGTTCTAACATCTCAAATCAACTGAGAAACTACAGGACCTCCAGTATCCTATCTGTTGTGAAGACACTCGATGAAACTACCTTATGATTTTTAAAGATGGTATTTATGATGGGAGGTTCAATTGAGTCAGTCACCAATGTCCCAGATAACAGACATGCAAGAGTATTCATCTCAGGTAGGCAGGCAGCAAGAAGGGGGCCTGCTGGGCACACAAGGGCCGCAACAATGGCCCGGCACAGCTGAAAGAGGCAAACAGCTACCTGAGCACGTCTGAACTGAAGACAGGATAGGAGTCATCAAAAGCTCCTTTCCTGAAAGGCATTTCTTTAACCAGAGAAGTCACTACCTCCTAGAGAGATTTGAAGGTTTGGGTGGCTACAGCTTACTTTGAGACCTGCAAAGAAATCTGCCTTCGACCTGGGATTTTTTTCCAGCTTCGAGTCCTGACTTCAGGCTCAAGGAGGAAGCAAGCAATTAGGCTCCACCAAGACCCAGGACTGAGCCCAGCTCCACGCCCCGATGCTTGCCCTAGCTGCTGCTGCTCTCGGCTGGGAATGCCCCCGGCCCCTTGTCTACCCAGCAGGTATCGACTCATTTTTGAAGACACAATTAAGAATCTCCTTGAAAAAAGCCTTGCCAACACTCTCCTCTGTGCCCCATTATTTCCTGGCCCGTGGTTCCTCCCAGCTCCTCTAACGAGGGGTGGATAAGTTTGTTCTCAAGCCTGTCTCCCTACACTAGGCAGAAAGTTTCTTACAGCCAGGCAAGAACCCTTTTTTATTCATCTCTGCTTCTGTACAAGACAGGTTGATTGTTTTGTTTTGTTTTACTTTTTGTGTTTTTCTTTTGTTTTGTTTTGTTTTGTTGGAATAAAGAATGACCACAAAGAGTTAGTAAAATACTTCAGTAGAGGAAATCAGACTTGCTAGAAATCTTAGACTCTTTTCTTATTTTTTTTCTAATTTCCCTTAGGCCAGAATTGCTCCTCCCTATTGACAGAGCAGAGGGAAATTGGTAATAACATGTGACAGATGGACATCATCCTCAGAACATCTTCTACGAGCCGCAGGCCTCAAAAGCACCCAATTGACAGTTCCTATGATGGATGGGATTGCTCAAAAAGGAGGGGCCGGCCAGAGCAGGCAGTGTTGGGGTTGATGCAAAGGGACCTGGACAAATGGGAAATTTAGGGATGTCAGAACAGGGATTGTCAATGTGATCCTCATCCTTGTCTTAATCTGGCAAGAGCCGTGTTCAGACATGACTTAACCGTTTGCGATATAAAGACAAGTTTCTCCTGAAAACAAAAACTGATAGCACGCATTGTTACCATCACCATCAAAAGCTTGGTTGTTCTTTTGCCAGGAAGACATGTACTTTGAGAACAACGTCCTCTATCTTTTTCTTAAGAATAGGATCAGGGGAAAGGGCAGAGGGGAGATATTTTCAGATCATTTATCCTGGCGTGTGTTTATTCTGTTCTCTCTGCATTTAACCAGAGTCCACCATAGGAATATTTGTATCTTCCTAATTATTTATTTTATAGGTCCATCACTGTATGGTCTATTCCTATGCAGCTTCTAGCTATGAAAAATATTTAATAAACTACAACATATGGGAAAAAATATACTAATTGTATGTAAGACTAAAATAAAAGTGAGAGTGGCCTTTTTGAGCCTTAATTACACCTAAAAAAGATTTTGTTGTTGGGTTTGGGAGAACGTTAATTTACCATATTGATTCCTCTGAGACAGCCCATGAACTATAAATTGAAATTAATTATTCATGGCCCAGAGAGATCCTATATTAGTAGAAAATTTTTCCATTAAGATTTAATTCACTGCCTCAACACTTTTAAAAACTTGATGCCCAGGTTATCAGAAGTACAAATGTGTCCTAGTATAGGCAGTGTGGTGTGAATCTAGCATGCCTGCCACAGCAAGGATAGGAAATAAATGACAATTGACTAGGAAGAAAGAAGCAAACCAACAACAATCTCTCTTTTTCCTATTTTTCTTGTATTTTTCTTATTTAAGAGAAAAAAGACACAGAAAAGAAAAACAAAAGCCAAAAGAGACAGTGACCACAAATCCAATACAATGACATTACAGGTTTACAAAACAAGATGATAGGAATTTGACAATGGTTGTAATATTGCATATCGTTGCCTTCAAAGGGGTTGTTTTAGATTAACAGATATAGACATGTAAAATTGATCTAATCATATGAGCATTAACTGTTCTTTTCCAATAACTAACACATTTAGTAGTATAGTCATTTTAGCTATCTTATGTTCCTATATTATTTACAGAGAGAATCATTATCATTATCAACCATCCAGATTAAAAGACTCTTGGCCCAGCCCCCAAGATTATCTTCCTTAATAATAAAGGACTTTGTTCCCTCTCCTCAGACATCTTTTATGCCCACCCTTCCTGTTTTTATTATTTCCCTACTGGCACAAATACGAACACAGAAATTTCCCTCAATCTGGCTCCTCCATGGGGAATGGGCCACAGGTCATGGACCAGGGAATGACATACTACATTACCATCCAATCAAACAAAAAATAATAAACAGGAGGAACTAGCTACAAGGTCTTGAAAGCAGAGACCTCATAGCCAGCTCTGCCTTTGAAGTTTCACTTCTGTATTCAATACTGATGTGGTGTTGTTCTTACCCTCTGACCTGAGTGCCGTCCCCTGCAGATGGTGGAGATCTGAGGGCCATTGTTGTGGAGCGTGTTCATTAGGTATGAAAAAAGGGACTGTGAATGAATGAAACAAAATGTCAAATCCCTTCAGATTCTTTAAGAATAAAAGCAAACAAACCAGATACTGAATACTACTAGGTTTTGTCTGCTGGGAAACTGAATTAATAGTATCTATTAAATGTATCCTGTCAAAGGAGAAAAAAAAAAAACACCAGGTACTGATCTCCAAATTAAGATTTTTATGATGTGTTCCCTGTCTAGGTGATATCGTTGCATCCTTTTTTAATAAAATACCATTTGTACCATGTGTAAAGTATATACCGAGGCCTCCTCATGTGACTTTGAAAGGAGATGAAATTCCTCAACAGATGGAGGAAGAATGGATGCCATAGACAGAGATAATCCATATGCTAGAGAATGTTGCTAAATAGCTCACTTCATGGAATGGAAAGGTCAGCTGTTTGGATGAAAATTCAAATTCAGCAGGCCTGTCTCTGAGTTTGTATCTTCCTCCATTTATTCGTTCGAATGTTTACGATGTACCCTGCGATCTGCCAACACTGTGTGTGGCCCTGTAGACACAGCAGTCAGGAAGTACAGATCCCTGCCTTCAAGAAGTTGTCAGTCCAGTCTGGTTGTAATTTGTGATCACAACCTTGTCATCCTAGTTATGCAGTTTGTCATAGAGCCAGAAGGATAACCCGCAATTGAGCAAGCACAGTAAACCCTGACCCTGAGAAAATCTGTAGCTTCCACAGTTTCACTGTGCCAAAATTAGGTAGTCAAATGTAATTTTATTAAATAAGGTTTGCAGTTCTTTTTAAATTATATACAAGGTGGGATTGTGAAATGGTGCAGCTACTTTGGAAAGCAGTTTGGCAGTTCTTCAAAACGTTAAACATAGAGTTACTATGTGATCCAGAAATTCTACTCCTAGGTATAAGCCCAAGAAAATAAAAAAAACAGAATTCCATACAAAATATACTCATGAGTGGTAGTGCAAAAGTAGAAACAACTTCCAGTGTGCAACAACTGATAAATGAAGATACAAAATGTGGATCCATAGGACAGAAGATTATTTGGTCATTAAGAATGAAGCACTGATGAATGTTAGTACATGGGTGAAAGACAAAAACTAACCTTAGTGAAAGAAGCTTGACACAAAAGGCCACATATTATGGGATTTGACTTTATGAAGTGTCGAAAGTAGGCAAAAGCAAAGGATAAAAGATTAATGTTTTCCAGGGGTGAAGGGAATGAGACAGTGGAGGGATTGTGCCTGGAATTCTTTCATTCAATTTGAAACAGTGACATAAAATTATATTGGTGGTCTTTGCACAACTCTATAAAAACATTAAAAATCACTTAACTGCACACTTCAAAAGGGCTTAAAAAGTGTGTGTGTGTGTTTGTGTGTGTGTGTAGTAAGGACACTATCTCAACACTCCTACAAAAAATAAGTGATGAATCATTTTCACTTTTGAGACTAATACTATTTGTTCTATTCTTTTATTCATCCCCACATGATTGCCACTTCCACACCCACTCTTCTTTCTATGAATTCAGCTTTTTCCCTTATCCCATCAATAAAATTATTGCTGTATTTAGATGAAAACAAATTGGGAGAATGTGTAGAGAGTAACTTGGGCTAAGGAATGGTTGCAGAAAGGGTGGAAGGAAGAGAAACTCACTGGAGTTGGAGAGAAGTTCCCAGAGGAGGTGAATAGAATGCCCCCGAACACCAGCGGCCGGATGGTAGAGCTGTTGATGCGAATATCAAGGAAAGAGTTTGAAATATTGCTTGGTTAACACTTAGTTCCCACTTGGCATTATTTAAGAGACACAAGTAGCAATTGGAGCACCTTCTAATACGGGTTGAGCTTTTTCTTTTTCTGGTTATTGTTTTTGCTTCTTTATCCATGCCATACCAAAGCTTTTTAAATTAATGGTTCTTTTTTTTTTTTTTTTTTTTTTTTTTTTTTTTTTTTTTTTTTTTTTTTTTTTGCGGCACCGGGGATTGAACTCACAGCCTCATGCCTGCCAGACAGGCATGTAAGCCACTGAGCCAAACTCCTAGCCCTAGTTTTTGAGGCAGGGTCACACTATGTAGCTCAGGCTGGCCTTGTGTTCACGTTGTAACCCAGGCCGGCCTTGAACTCACAACACTCCTCCTACCTCAGCCTCCTGAGTGCTGGGATTTAAGGCATGCGCCACCAGGCCCGGCAAATTAATCGTTCTTATTTTCACTTTTTAGCTGAAATAACTAAAGCACGGAGAAATGGAGGGATGTAGATACAGTACCTGTGCAGATATTTAGATAAAGGGTTTAGGCTGGACTCTGAATTTCCAAACTTGAAGCTTTGGAGCTTTCCCACTAACAGCACAAGCTTTGGAGTCCAATGGCTTGTATTTGAATCATAGCTTTTTAATCACAGATTTGAATCACTAACAGTGCCTCAGTTACCTGCAGTAATACTCATTTCAAAAATTGTTTGCAAGGCTAGCATAGACTAATATATGAGAAAGTTTTAGAATAGTCATAGTATTCAATAAATGTTAGGTAGCTGCTGCAGCAGCAGCAGTAGTAATGGTAACAATAACAATAAGACAATAATAGCAATAGAAATTATAGTAGTAGCGCTTTAGGTAGAAACCATTTTACCACTGGTCTTGCATTTTGTTTAAAAAATCTTACAAACTTGACTCTGGTTCCTCATGCAGGAGAATAGTAAATCCCACTTATGCTTACTAGAGATACATTATACTTTGTAATAGCACAGTTTCCAGAGCTTTGAGTTTGAACTAGGGCTGGACCTCCACAAAAGTCCAAGGAATCATTATCTCCTACGCCAGTGTAGATACTCCCATGTACTGGTCTTGCTGTTACCTTTTGTTAAATCAAATCTTCACTCTAAACTTCAGGTCTAAAACGTTTCTCATGGGCCAGCAACATTTTCCTGCTTCCAGTCTATTCTCTTACAAGCTATTTGATTCACTAATTTGAGTTTTACACCCTCCTCACCCTCCCATCTGGGTAGCATATGTTCATTCAGTTACTGAACATTTATTGAACAGTATCATGTGAAAACACCCTTGCTAGGTATCGATAGTATAGAGAAAAAGGCAGATAAAGCAAGGTCTCTGACTGAAAGGCGTTTACAATCTGGTAAGAAAGGAAAGATGAACAGAAATGATTGCAGCTGAAACCGCAAAGTGCTGAGTACCTAAGGAACATGACAAACAAACATAAAAGCATATAAACAATGCTCTTTCTTGAAAGAATGCTTCTCTAACATTTTAAGACTCAGATTCAGGGACATCACAGATCTAGTCAAAAGCAAGTCAATAAAAAGTCAATAAAAAAATCTGCAATTATGCAAAAAAAAAAGAAAAAAAAAGGGTAGGACAGCCACAGAAAATCTACCAAATGTGTGCAAGGCACATTACTGTGAGAGCCGAAGTCTTTTCAGGGCAGAACTTTTACAAGGGGAAAAACAAAAAGAAAACAAATACACACACACACAAAAAGAGCTTGATATTGATCCAGCAACACGGCCATCCAGGAACAGCAGGTCATTTTGTTCTGAAAATCTATAATGCAATCAATTCCTGATTAAGAATTTTTTATTATTCTTTATAGAGATAATTTAGCATTTCTTCAGCATACTAACCAACTAATTTCTACTTATTCAGTTTGTCAAAGAGGTGTCATCTATAGACGCCTAAAGAACAAAGATGACACAGAGGAAGCTGAGGTGGCTACTGAGTCGGCGTTGTGCTCTTTTGTTGTGAAAGCATATTGCTCCCAGTGACTAAATCCATTTTTCTTTTTTTTAACCTGCCACACTTGCCAAAGGTCTACAGAAATGCAAATCTATTTCCTTGACCAAGTTTTGTTTTGTTTTGTTTTATTTCTGTTTTTGTCTTTTTGTTAAAGCCCAATTAGGGGAAACTGATGAAGGACATTAGATACAGTGATGTATGTGTAATCACTGATTTATGGATCTCCTCTTCTACCTGCTAATTCATTCCTGCTGATAGTCAGGGTTCTCTAGGTCTTCACTTTTTTTTCAGATCCCAATTACTCAATGTAAACAAATGAAGAGGAAGTATGGGTATTCAATGTGATTCATCTGAACAGAAGGTAGGAAACATTAGCATCGATGTATTCCAGGACTTGCAAGCAAAGCACAACTAAATTTAGCAGCCAGTGTTATTGATTTGATTAAAAATGGTTTAAGACTTGTAAATGTCACTGGAACTTAGCAAAATGAATATTATTAAATCCTTCTGGTGATGGGGAAAACTAACAAAGGGATTTGCAGTGGTTTCTGTAATTAATTGCTCTGTCATGATTTATATTAACTTACAGTACAACTCCATTAGCTCAGACCTGTCATCTCTGCTCAAGGAACCACCAAGTAATCACTAGCACATTAAAGAATAAATTAGTTTTTGGCTTGGAGCCTAGTTGTAGAATGTTTCATTTGTGTCTGCTGTAGACATATGTACCTAATAAAGTTGGGACGAATGAGTTAAAGTACTTATATATCAATGTCAGAGGGTTGTATTTTAGAGACAATACGCTCAGCATTGTTCATTAGGTCTAATGAATCATGGTATTTCAGCTGCATCACTCTGTGTTTAGCAAATGCCTTCAGGTAAGCTGAGATGGGAAAGATTCCTCGAACATAGGTAGGTCTCCGGAGAGTTTACCCTCTTAGCAGTCTGTGGCCTGTGGTTGTCATAATAGCTTCATGTGGTTTTTGTTAACACTTCATTACCCTAAAGTTGGATAAATTATCCTCTTGCTTCTGCCCTACGCACAAACACAGAGCCAAAGCCTTAGCTACTACTACTTACCATAGATTATGGGGATTTGTAAGTTTCTATCAAATCATCTTTGACTTTGATAGTTGGATGAAGCCCTAAGCAGGGCTTGATAGAGGACTGTTTTACATTTCAAAGAAAGCTCCAATTGCCTTGAGGGTTTGTAAGCTAAAACTTGAACCACTTCCTTTTCATTTCGGGCCAAGGAAAGCTAAATTGGCACTCCGCTGGCCCGGATGATAACTGACACAAGAGCAGAACCTGTGGGGCAATGTCCTGTGGAGGCTGCGTACGGGAAAGCTTGTGGCCCCAAGAAGTTCACCGAATCTGCAAGGCTCCAAGGGCAAAGTCATTTCAGCTTAAATCTCTGGGCACTACCCAGACGTTCATAATTTGTCCTGGATCATTTCTGCAATTTGAATCATCAGATGTCAGCGACTCCTTCACAGATGCTCTGCCTGCAGTGCAAGGAGCCTGCTACACAGGGGCTTCTCCTGCCTGGCTGAATAGAATGACAAATGTCCAAATTGCAGAAAGATTGCAGCCTTAGCCAGCTGGAAAATGCATACATTATTGAGGATAAAATATGAAGAGCGTGAGTCAATTTATGAATTATGGGGAAGCTTATTTTTGCTCTTCTAATATGCTAAGCGATTAGATTTTATATTCGCAATGATTGGTGCTGATGGCATGGAGGAAAATCCAGAAATATCCCTAAAAGTACGTTCAATTTGTGTCCTGCATCTTATTCTACACCTCTGATTTCATTTTTTTTTCATTTTAAATAACTAACAAAGTGAAAAGAAATATTTTCTTCCAAAGTAAAACAATTTTTTTTAAAAAAGTGATGCCAGGAAAATAAAGAAAGCTAAGATGTTAGCAACCAGAAAGACAGCACCTGAAAATACAGTAACACATAAAAGATGGTTAAGGAGAATATGCAAGGATTTTTTTTGTAGCATTGAAATTATTTCTAAATATTTCTAAATATTGATCTTAGCCAACCAGCAAATGAAGAAGGTAATGCTCATTCAGTTAGGCTTTCTGTAAAGTTTTTCACTTCTTTATGGGCTATCTTTACTAAAAGTATCCAAAGTATGACAACAAGATTTAATACAATATCTGTGAAATAATTTCTCAACTAAGTGGTAGCCTCATATTTATTCTTATGTTTTACATTTGTTACGCTTAACCTTTGTTATGCTTTCCATTTGATCCTAACATACTGGTAACTAGAGACAAGAAGTCCCAAGCTAGACTGTAATATAATAATAGCTAGCATTTAATGTTTATTTAGTAGTGAGTGAAACACTTCATCGAAATAAAGAGTAAAGCAGAAAAAGAGAAGGCAAAGGGGGGAAATCAGTCAATTATTCAGTCCAAATTATTAGTTTGGCTGATTACTTTTTATGAAATCATTCCCTGGTTTTTCATCTCTCTTGTTTCCAGTTAATCTTGGAACAAAACCGGTGAACTCAGAGAGAACTAGCAGACTCGTGGGTAGATAGAATTAAGAGGCACTGAGCAGAACACAAAGAGAATCTTTTCCTTAGGCAATGCTTTGTGATTTCTACCCTTTGTTTATGTTTTTCCCAAAGGGGTTGGAAATATCAAATATAGATTCTAAATCTATTACAACAGCAGATTCCCTTTAGACAAGAAAGAAGCACATGTAGATCAAACATCCAGATTTTATAATCTTCTCTTGATGAGTAACACAGAAGCAACTAGATTATTCAAACAGAGAAATCTGGCTGATTGAGGAGGTCCTGACAATGTTCTGTTTTATAGTCTTTTGTCTGCATCAACTAATAATCTAGAAAGAGAAATTAAAATATCATCTTTCTTGTTTCTCTTCTCTGTTGGTCAGTGTGTGTGTGTGTGTGTGTGTGTGTGTGTGTGTGTGAGCATGTGTATATACTTGATAACTTCAAACAAATTACATAGCTTTCTCCCTTTTTTTCTCCTACACTTTGAGCTCTGGCAGAAGTTTCACATGCAGGGTTGAGCCCCAAGTCCTTCAGTAAAGCAAATGTTTCATTTTCAGCAGAGCCCACATATTCCATTCAGACTCGTTTCTTTCACTTCTAGATGTAAAGAGCAGCTGTGTCTCCCTAGTTGCTAAAGAAGATCCTATGTACAAAGTTAACAAAACACAGCTCGGACAATGGATTTGATCTCTACAGCAGGGAAGCTGTACTTTTCAAATTCATCTCTTTCTGGCTCCAACAAATTACAGGTCCCTGAAAAGATCTGGTGACCCTTTTTAAGTGTGCTTGCTGAACAAGCCCAGAGGTGACCATATGATTTAGTGCAGCACATAACATTTTGTCAAGCACTATGGTCACCATAGACCATCTATGGAGTACAGGCTCCCTCAGTTGGCGGCATTTAGGGGATCCATAAACTATTTATTCAACCAACAGTTTACCTCTCTCCAGATAGGGCTTGATGCTGATATGCGGGTACATTTGCCAAGCCAAGATACTCTTTCATCTCCACAAAAGTTGTTTTTTAAATATTTGAATTCCATTGATTTGATAGGCCTGGAAAAAATCTGCTGGTATTAATAAACTTACATAGTCCTGTATTTACACATTTGGGAGACATATTTAAGGATTTTAAATATAAATAAGAAATAGTCCATTCCTCTGGAAAAACATTGGCATCTATTAAGCCTATTTCAGACTTCCCACTGAATTCAGATGATGGGAAGCTTGTGGTTTTAGAGGTAGTGGTGAGGTTTGTACAACTGGGCCCGTGTCTCACAAAAGGTATTCAACAACGAAGTCAGTCGAGGGTAGAGAGAGGTGCCATGTAGATGTGTAGCAAAAAACAGCACTGATTCACATTTTTTCCCGATTAAGGAATGTGTGAGGAAACACAAGTAAAAGGATGCTTTGTGTCTGATTGAGTGCAATGATTTTTTAACTGCCTCTTAGCTGGCAGAAGCTCCGGTGGCTAACTCAGTCCTTCATCTAGCTCTGCCTTTCTGTCTTCAGACTCAATAGACATTGCTCTTCATCCCCTGTGCTGGACCTCACTAAACTAACAGAAAAAGTGCATTCCTCCCTCTTGAAGAAATAACCCCTACTGTACATTTATTTTTTTTATCTTATCATTAGTAGATATGTTTTAAATCCTTTCTGTGAACTCATAAAACAGACTAGATTGTGATATTTCTATTTGCTCTCTGTACCCAGCACAGATTCTGGGTCTTTATTTAAGAAGCCTCCGTGCATGCAATAAGGATTAATTAAAATGTTAATTTAAGAAAGACAAAATTTGAATATTGCAACAAGCAAATGTCTCACCTGTACTTTCAACATCTCTGTCTATGCTCATGTTCCATGTGTTCTATGAATCCATGTTTAGTTGTATGATAATTATATGCTAATAAGATAATTGTCCTAAAAAAGACACCCAATTGGCATCAAGCATGACTCAGGTGGTGTTATGCCAGCAAAAGTGTTTAATGTCTTTTGGAGTTAAAAAAAAATCTATTCATGAAGCTTATTTATGTTCAGCACAATAGAAAATTAGTGCACTTTGTCTAGAGTTAATAGTGATTTGATGGCAAGAGATTCAGAAAATGTCAAACCATACAGGAACTGTTTCATAATACTGATTCATGAGGGAGGGTAATAAACTTACTTATATAATGACAGAATAAAATTCAGAAAAGGTTCTAAAATGTCTGTCTTTAACTAATTAATCCTACAGAGAGCTTGACATGAATCAAAAAGAGAAAGTGAACAGGTAGAGTGTTTTTATTTAATAGGCACATGAGAACATTCACTCTCTTTCTCTGCTCTGTAAAGAACTTATATTGAGTAAATATAAAAGACTCATTATTTGTATTCATTTAGACAAGGTGTCTAAAAAATATTCATGAGTTTAAAATTTATGCAGGTCAATCAGCTTTGTTGCTTCCAGGGACTCTAGATGCACTGGGCCCAGTGGATGTAAATGTGAATTGTTGGTCAGACGACTATGTGTGTAGAAAAATACTGGTGAATCAGCACAACGTTTAGGCCCTCATTTTACCTGGAATCCATACATCAATTCATTTTTCTGAGCTCATGACTAGAAGGAGAAAAACACCTTAAAGCCGATACATTCTAATGAGGATAAGCCTATGTTAAATACAAAGGCAACCAACGTAAGCAGGGATGTATTCTATCCAACTTGGCAGGGACACTGGAGTCCAGCAACATGACTAGGAAAGTTACAATCTCCCAAAATTATCAGAGACATCACACCTCCCAGTGCTGTTTAGAGAAGTTTTGTACAAGTATACTTATAGTTATAAATTTAATTTCTCATTAATTTTTTAAAAAAACACATTATAGGCACTCCCAGTACAAATGTCTAGCTTCTTTATTTTTCATGTCAGTATCTCACATAAATAGACACCAAACTGATTCTGGGCTACCACCTATTTTGTGCATTACTATTTGGGGGAGTAATTTTTTTTTTTTTTTTTTTTTTTTTTTTTTTTTTTTTTTTTTTTTTTTTTTTTTTTTTTTTTTTTTTTTTTTTTTTTTTTTTTTTTTTTTTTTTTTTTTTTTTTTTTTTTTTTTTTTTTTTTTGTGGCACCGGGGATTGAACTCACAGCCTCGCGCCTGCCAGGGCAGGCGCTTAAGCCTCTGAGCCAAACTCCCAGCCCTGGTTTTTTGAGGCAGGGTTGCACTATTGGGGGAGTAATTTTGTCATGCACAATTTCAAAGCTTTAAGACATTTGTTACAGGATATCACAGCAGGTACATAGCTGCCTGCTAATGATTCATGTCTTTCATTTGCTGTTTGGGATAACTGACTACCCAGGGCCACTTTTGGACCCTTAAATCAAAAAAGTATTTCCCCCAATTTTTTTTGAGGGGGGTGGTTTGAGACAGAATCTCACTACATGGCTCAGGGTGGCTGTGAACTCATTATGAAGTCCAGGCTGGCCCCAAATTTGTGGTGATCCTCTTGTCTCAGCTTCCCAAGGGGCAGGATTACAGGTGTACGTGACTATAACTATGACTGGCTTCCCCAAAATTTTATTAGAGTAATTAAGCCTTCAGAATCAAAGCCATTCACTTACACAACAAAAGTTTTCTTAAGCAACTAGGATGTTCCAAGGACTAGAATGCCAATCCTGTTTTGAAGGGCAGTCTAACCAGGAAAACAGACATATAGATCTCAGTGCCTTCCATAAGGCAGAATGAACGTGGTTTATGACAGAAGAATACATGTGCTATTGAGTCAAAGATGGTAAAAAAGATCAATTGTAAAAGGAAGTTCAAGACAGGTTCCATAAAAAAGAAAAAAGGGGAGTTGGCCTTCAGTAATGAATAGAACTTTGAAAGGCAGAGCAAGGAACTTCTACAAAGAACAAAGACCTGAAGCATCAGTAATTGCAAGTATCTTGGCATGATGAGAACATAATTGAATGGTTAGATGCCAGGGTCAGTGAGACTGCTCATTAGGGTATAGAAGGCAGGTGCTGGGTCTCAGGCTAAGAAATCAAAAATTGTCTAAGGAATAGAAATAATGAAAGTTTGTGGGTGTAGAGAAGTCATAGAAACAAATCTGTGTTTTCAAGAAAACCTGTTTAGCACTGAGTTAGATTGGAGACACAAGAGCTTAGAAGAATAAAGAATGTTAGGAGTAAGTCACTAGAAACTAAGGAGCCTAGCCAGTGAAGCTAAGAAACATGATATGCATTGATAAAATGAAGAAGTCTTAGCACTTGGTGACTAGGAGCAGGAGAAGTTCAGAACTATAGTGATACCAAGTCCAGCCTGGGTGTGGACATCGCCCAGGGAAACTGAAAAGGAAAACACCAACATTGGTTTTGGACTCTGATGAAGAAAGAGAAGAAGAAAAAAGAAAGAAAATGAAAGAGAACAAAGGAAAAGGAAAACAAAAACTTACAAGAACAGGAGAAAGACATTTTTCTAAAATAGTTTGAATGAAAGTAGTGGTTCTGAAAGATATAATTCTTTGATGTCATGAAGAAAACTAGTTGAATTTCTGTTCATTGTATCATGATTTCTCACTATATTTCTTGCAATCTTATCCATTGCTAAACTGCCCAAATTTCAGATTACTCAGTGAAAAAATGGAGTTAATCATTTCAAAAAGATCCACAAGCATTTATTAAGTACCACCTGTGTGTCCAATGCTGTCACAAGTGTCAGGCATATGATAGTGAATAAAACAAAAACCTCTGCCCTTGCTAATTCTATCAAATGAGATTCTGAATCCTTTAAAAGGCATACTGAAGTGGTCAAATTAAGGCCTTATTTCTCATTTTCACATGAAAGGAAATTAGACACTCATTAATATTAACAATGTAAATTCAGGGACATGAGTGAGATTTTATGGCTGCAAGAACCCTCGATTCTTTGAACAATGTAATCTTTTATCAGTCCTGGCACTGTATCTCGCCTCCATGATCTCTGTACTCATCCATAAAAATGAAATTGTTTAGATTAAAACGAGTGATTTGAAACTGGTTGCTCATTAGTATCAACTGGGGAAGTTTACAACCCGAACAGTCACTGGTCCCACCCTAGGCCAATTAAAGCAAAATTTTAGGAGTGAGGTTTTATTTTTAAAGCTCCTCCAAGTGATGCTAATGGACATGTCCAGTGTTGAGAACTACTGATCATTTTTATCAGTGCTTACTTTCACAGAGAAGAAACAGATTACACTGCCACATTATACTGCATAACCTTGTATTTCGCCATGGCTAGCTTTCAGGCTGTTAGGTCTGGATACACTTTTTCTTTGAAAATAGGCTTCAGTTTACATTAGTAAACTGTTCATCTCCAGAAAGCAAGCTGTACAATACAAGCTAAGTGGAAAGCTTGCTCTTCTTCAGGAATTTGCAATAATTGTACAGCCAATCTGAATAAATCGGAAAAAAATGTATGTCACACACCTTCCAACAATGCTTTCCTTTGCTAACCCCTTACAAAGTAGAAAACAGAGATTTTTTTTAGTCCTTAAACCTCTGAAGAGATCATTTACACAAATATTTGTTCAATAGAAGGATACTCCTGAGAAATATTATTGGTGACTTAGTACTTGCACATTTTGCAATTGTCTATATATGTAGTAGGATCCTGCATTTCCTCAATAATTTCATTTCACTTGAGTTAATACTAAATGGATCTTTCCAGAAAGAGCTGCCCTTTTTAAGTTTGGAACTGAAGCTTATAGATATCTAAGGCCACATTACTTTACATTTTAAAAACTATTTTAACAATAATTCCTTAAAGGAAGGTCTAATTAACAGCATGATCGTAGCCTTAATAAATGTGGAATTCTGTAGCTCCAAAGTAAAACTAAGTTTTCTTGCTCATAACTTCAAGTTGGTATGTTACTTTGCAATTCATCTTAATGCATCTTCTTTTTTTCTTTCAAATTGCCCTTACCATCACAGGACCCTAAGAACTCAGTGCGTCAAATGGTTTGATTAAAATTGGTCGTTAAAAGTTGAGATCAGAGATTCCTCTTGACGAATTCACTCCCTGCTTCGGTGGCTTCTTGGCTTTACAGGAGGCTCATTAATAGACCAGCTTGCCCAGTTTGTCATCTGTTTCATTATGCAAAATATATACTTTTCAATTACTTTTCCTGTGTGAAAATCTCTTAACTCTAACCAGATATAATGATTTCTTTGGGCTTCTTCTCAACCTCTGAATGGCACAGCTTTCCTAAAATCTCAACTGGGGGTAGAATACTTGGAAACCCTGATGGGAATTAATTTTAATGTAATGATCTTTATGTGCCCATTAAAATAGGAGTGAAATAGCTTCCAAAGCTGACCACTGGGCAAACCTAGTATTGACCTCAAAGGAGGAAAAAAACTGTTCAAAGCTTTCTGATCATTTTGTTTAATCTATTTCACATGAAATATAAAGAAGCTATCCCTAAAATAAAGCTTTGGTTTGCAACACTAATTTATTTCTGTTCTGTGAATAAAGTGAAAAAAGTTAGAATGGGGATCCTCTTATCTTTTGATGGTCTTATCTAAAGTTAAAAGTCTTTTATAACAGTAGAAATTAGAGGAACATACACACTCATGTGCACACTTGTACACACACACACACACACACACACACACACACACACTGAGTCATACCAGTTACTAGAATGACAAGTATTTGGTGATGAACTTTGCTCTTTCATTCAAAACATACTTTTTCATTTACCTTCATGTCCCTCTCCTGGACATGGCCTCATGATACAAACAAGTGACACACACGGGCCAGGGGTGTGTCTCAGTGCCTAGCATACACAATTCTCTTTGACCCCCAGCACTGAGAGAGAAAGAGAGTGAGAGAGAGAGAGAGACACACACAGAGACAGAGACAGAGACAGAGAGACAGAGAGAAACAGAGTGAGAGAGATAGAGACAGAGATAGACAAAGACAGAGAGACAGAGACAGACAGATAGAGAGATAGAGAGACAGACAAAGAGAGACACAGAGAGATCATGTTCAGAAAATGATTTATCCAGTGGAGATAAACCTATGGCCCCCCTGCGGCAGCAGGCTATTTGCTACCATTAAAGTTATAAAACGTTGACCATCACTGATCCTATGTCATCTGTGTTTGCTTGAGTAGATGCTATAATATTGATAAAACAAAACCATGCAATTCCTGTTAAGTGATATATGACTCTGTATCTTCATCAGAAAGAAATACTACTTTTGAGTTCCTTGATTTGGTACTAAAGGCACAAACAGACCTAGGCACATTTAAAGTTGTTCCTTTCAAGCCAGGAGTAACCCAGAAAAAGGAACCACAGTGATACCTCACAGTATCTGATCTAAACCTTGGATAGAAGAACTGATCCAAAAAAAAAAAAAAAAAAGAGGAAAGACTTCAAAGGCAGGAAATAGATTCACAGGGGACGGGAGTGAGGCTTGGAAGCCTCCTGCAGTAATAACCTGTGAAACTCAAGGTTGGCAGGTGTGCCCCAGGAGGTTGCTGTGGGAGGTCCAGACTGGCCATAGGTGCTAAAACAGGTGCTGGAAGTGTGTTGTCTCAGACTTGGGGAATTGGACCAATGGTAGAGTGGCATGAGGCAAGGAGTTTTGACACTACACATACATCAAATCTTGTAGCCTGCTCTTACTCACTGGGTGACTTAGAGTGAATAACTTAACTTCTCTGATCCTAGCTCTTCTTTAAACAATAGGAATAAAAGTACTTAATACTTCAGGGATACTCAAACTAAGCAAGCAGCAACCTCTCTCTGCCTTTCTGTTTTGCTATAATAATGAAATGTAGCAGGCAATTAAACAGAGCTAGTGTGTGTGTTTGAATATTTGGTGTCTATAATTAAGATACAAGGCAATATCACTTAAAATAAATGCTTGTCACTAAGCCAAATTCATAATTCATAATTCTTAAAAAATTCACTTGACATGAGCTCTTTTTTGAGCACACAGAATAGAGTACTTGATAAAACATAAATATATTTACAATAGAAAATTTTCCAAGTCAGTTATTAATTATATTTAAAGTTGAATCATATCCATTTAGTGCTTTCCTGTCACAGCAGACCAGTGTGCACCGACAAATTTACTGACACGAAGTCACTGTGATCTTACATAAAGAAAGAAGGATGTCAAAAATATCCTACAACTGCAAATGATAAAATAGGCAATGTCTGGAAATGAGAACGCTATTACCAAAAGCATCTCATCAGTTACCAGAGGAGGCTGGCAGTGTGCAGTATGCGAGGACTCCACTGTGATTGACAGTGACACACAGATGCTGCCAGAACCGGCACCCACCCAAGGATTAACCCTTCATTTTCCCAGCAGATTATTGATGGCATGTTTGACTAGAAAGAAAGTTTGCCTCGCTTCAGTTTGGCTAGGGACTCTAGAAGATCCCAGTTGGGATAAATCTGGAAGAAGAGGGGGAAAATAATGTCTTATCAAAACCATGCTGCATTTTTTTCTGGGTAATTGACAGAGAGTGATTGTAATCCAGTTTTCCAGATCTATCTGAAATCGGCAAAATTTGTTCAAGTGGTGCAGACAATTTAATATTCTGAGCTAAATAACAATGTTTCTAAATGTATAGATGTGCAGAAGGATATAGAGAAATAAGTAAGCAATAAATATTAATCAAAATTCCAGTACATTGCAGGCATTTTGTTAAGATTTGTTGGAGATTTAAAGAAACATATTCCGTGCTTTGCCTCCAGACACCTAAGTTTTATGGAGAGCAAACCAACTGTTAGTGCATACCCAAGGAAACATAACCATCAGTCAGTTCAGGCTTATTTATGCCCCCTGAACTCTTCAGTTGACTTTTATAAAATGCCCTAAAGAAAGTGCTTTTCTGACTAACAAGACAAAAGGTAGAGTATATCCATTAGTTGTTACTATATAACCTCAAGTCTCAGTAGCTTTAAAAATAGTTACTCATTTTTTTCCATAAGTTTATGAGTTGGATTATCTTTCCAGTGTTTGCTTATGTATTGAATTGATAGATATATAAGTCACTTTCCCTTCACTAGGAAAAATTCTCAGCAGCTGAATAGGCTTTTTTTTTTTTTTGGCTCATGGTTTCAGGGGTTTCAGTCCATGGTTGGCTGGTTCCAACACAGACACAGCACAGTAGACTGGTACGGCAAAAGAAAGCTGCTCAACCTAGAGCACTCAAGGAGCCGAGAGAGAGAGAAGGAACAGAGAACAAG
Source organism: Dasyprocta punctata (assembly GCA_004363535.1). Classification (NCBI taxonomy): domain Eukaryota; kingdom Metazoa; phylum Chordata; class Mammalia; order Rodentia; family Dasyproctidae; genus Dasyprocta; species Dasyprocta punctata. Next base: position 7,360 of record RJWM01021238.1, on the reverse strand, counting down.
AGTATAGCTTTTCAGGTCAGGACCCTAGTGACCCACTTCTTCTGACTAAGTCCCACCTCTTAACCACACTATGAGCCATGAACTCTTCAGTGGATGAATCCACTAATGAGTTTAATGTCTACATGATCCAATCACCTTCCAGAAGTCCCACTTCTGAACTCATGAGATGTTTGGGGGCATTTTAAGTCCAAACCACAATAATGGGTCAGTCGAGGGCCAAGTACTCTAGACCAACTCTTTAAGCTAGGATAGCTTAGTTCTAGCACATGTAGTCCATCATTACTTGGGAGATCATTCCACATTTGTCTCTATGGATGATCAGCATCCGACAGAAAGAGGATGTGTGCAGGTTCCTTGAAACTTATGTTTGGTACTGTCATAGAGACATAGTCACTGGATTCCTTCACCAAAGCAAGACATAAGCCAATCTACATTTAAAAGGTGAGGAAAGAAGCTCTACCTCTTACTGCAAACACCTAAAAGTCACATTGAAAAATGGGTGGAGACAGGGGAGAGTAAGAATCAGAGCCATTTCACAATCACAGTCTGCTTCCTGGTCACAATTCTTCATATTCTTCTATGTTAAATATACTCTCTCCCTCATATCAATGAAACACCTGCTCATTGAATTGTCTATTAACTTACACTAAGATCACTTAAAAGTTTACCTTTCAAGAAGCATACTAACATCTGGCACAAGTATTAAGGTGGTTTAGGAAGAGCCCCCATGTATGTGGAGTTGAGCTATCAGTAAATAATAATTGCCAAGAAAATATACAGAAAAATCAACACAACCATGATTGATGGAACCATAGTTCTGCTTCCAAAACATGTAAGTTTTTGAAGATGACAGAAAATTTGTTCATGTATAAATTTTCAGTCCACTTCTACCACGTTAAAAGTACCAGGCTTCTGGGTAATCTATTGGGAGTGGTTAAGGAACTAAACCACAAACGATTGTTGTAGATTTGTCCTTTCTTGTCACTTAAACACTTGGAAAATAAGAGAATTATTTTATAATAGTATCTGAGCACAAACTGAAAGACTGGGTTTCAATCTGAGATGTGTAACTGTGTCTAGATTAAGCAAGCTTAATTTTTTGCCCAAGCATTTGATCACTCAGGGGCTTGTAATGAAAAGTAATTGAACTTCTTTCTGTAAAACTGTTTACCCCCTTCAGTTGTTGGGTTTGTGTACCCATTGTTTAACAGCTCTCCTTTGGATTTCAACTCATACTTGATTGGTTGCTAAGCAAAACCATAAACAATGCCAAAAATGTAGTAGGTATTTGGACAGATTAGGTGATAAAGTACCATAATTATGCAATCAACAATTAAATGGCCAAATTAAAATTTTAAAAGACTGGGAAGCCTAAAATTTGTTTGTAGTTGACATCCAAGGAGAGTCTTAGAAAACAAAAATGTGCACCAACTAGTGTGGCAGTGTGGGCAGATAATTAAAATCTTCAGTGTCACTATGGTATTTTCATAGTCTAGAATGCACTATAATGTAGTGAACCAAATTTAATCACATATATACACATAGAAGACAGCTGCTGCTTATTTCAGATTCACATGCAAATTTATGGCTGGTAAAATTGAAGTTTCAGAAGTACAACTGGGAAAACAGTTTGAAAGGGCTTCTGTGTAATGGACAATTCATTGAACTAGATTTTTAGCTGTTATTAATTCTAAGTCATAGCAATCCTCTGACAGGAAGTAAAAGCAACACAACTGTTACTACATAAGATTGCAGCTGTGAGAAACTGGAACAGTAGTGGGCCCTAATGAATCATGCCTCCTCTGTGGAGATTCTTGGGTCATCCTTTCTTACACTGATTCTGAGCTCAGCCATGGGACTTGCTTTCGTCAAAGGGACATTAGTCAAATAATATAACTAAAGACTTGAAAAGTACTTGTGCACTAAAGCTTGTTCTCTTGAAATACAGGCACCATGTGCAAAAGCCTGAATAGCCTGCTAAAGACACACGCATTAGAGGCAACAACAACTGCTAGACGTGGAGTGAAGCCACTTAGATCTTCCAGCTCTCTGAGCTGCCAGATGACCACAGTCACATGAGTGAGCCCAGCAAGAGCTGCAAAAGTACTGTCCAGTTGAACTCAGCCAAAGGTATTGACCCATAGAATAATCAGCACATACAATGGCTGTTGTTTAAACTAATACACTTTGATGTGGCTTTTGACATAGGAACAGAAAACTAATGTAGCAGCAAAGTATTATCTCCTCCCTTTCTGCTCTACTGAACTGACCATGCCTTGCTCATATCCTGCCAGTTTTGTCAGCTTCCCAGGCTAGTTTTTCCATACTCTGCTGTGTCTGTCTGTAGTTTCTGAGATGCAACCAATTCAATACATTGAACACTAATTCATATTGAACACTAAATCTTTATTTGGCCTTCTGTAAGTTGCAAATGATTTTTATCAGTTACACATTTACTAAAGGGACTCCTATAGTGGGCTAGACTCTTGTGTGAATATATATTTGACAAAGCATGTGTTGCAGAGTTAGTTTGTACTGAAAAGGTAGTTGATTGTTAAGAGGAATTTATAGCCTATGAAGGGAGTTCAATGTGGAAATGGGTGCTGGAAAATAGGAAGTATGGCAAATCATGAATGCATAACTATGGATGGTGGGACCAACAGGAAGAATGGGTGGAAGGAATATGAAGAATCTGCGAAACAGTCTTTGAAATCAGTATCAACAAATTTTGCACCTTTACTTTACATTTCCAGACATCTTTCTACCTGATTTCTTTTATATACTTCCTGCTTCCTCTTCGAAATCTATTCTAAACATTATCCCACTTCAATATAGTTAGAAAACTTGGTAAAATACATTAATATTTATTGAAATCCTTACAGGGAAAAGCACATTAGTCCACTGGCATCTTCTCCACCATAGTGTTTATATCATTAGCCACAAAATCTGGTTGAGAGTGCAACAAAAATAAAGTGGTGGGTGAGGATGAGCCACATGGCTGGACAAGCTTTCAATAGCAGACATCTGGCCAGCCATGTCAACAAATGTGGTCCACATGGCACAGAGCTGAGGAGTAGAAACGGGCCACGCAGTATGGAAAGGGGAAGGAGCCAACCCTCTTCTGATGTAGCAACCGCCCAAAACACACACTATTGTGTTTAGTTTGCTCTTCCACATTACCCAATTCTAGGCAAACTCAACTCAGGAAATGTGCAGGACAACAACTCTATTCTGCCTCAGGAATGGAAATACAAACTTTTTTCTTGTATTTGTCCACCTCTCTGCTTAACTGACCATGTCTACCTCATAACTATGGAAAGAGATGCTATTTCTGGGTAGACCCAAACCTACAATGGATCATGGCCACAACATAATAAGTTAGAATGAAGTTTTATAGATGGGCAACTGAATAATTTTATGCTGCCAAACTGTATTGTGCTTTTATAGGTCCAAGCAAGGATGACCGTAATAGCCAAAGAACAATAAAAGATGTGGTTAGATTGTCTTATCACATCAAATGAGGGACACTTAGTTTAGAAATCCTCAAGTGAGACAAGAAAGTTATGACTCAAGACAGCATCTCAGTAATTACAGCTCTATTTATCATACTAATCATGTATTTTCATACTTTTTCTTTTGCAGAAAAGTATGGAAATATTTCCAGATAACATTTTTATGCAAGAAAAAATATATGTTATTTTGCTTAAGAAAATCTATTAAGTCAAACGATATATCCAAGTATGTAATGAAATATAGTATTATGCTGCTTCTAAAACAATAAAACCAAGAGAATGTTTATCTATAAATCAAATGACTTAGAAAATTACTGAAATATCTTCTCTAATTTCATGCTTTTTTTTCCTTCATCTTCTTCTTTATTAATATTTTTCTATCCCCATGAGTCAGTGCCATTCGAGAACTGGGGTTAGAGAGAACAATGGCCACAGCACCAAACAAGCCCAGTCTGGGAAGTGGCACCATGCGTGGGCCTCTGGTGGACTGGGAACAGCCAGACCCCAGCCCCTTCTGGCACGAGGGCTGGCAGACAAGAAGTCCCATCCCCTCCTCCCAAGCGACCGGCTTATCTGGAGAAACACAGGCTGTGATGATAGCTACTGAGGTGAAATGCAATTGGATGCCTGTGATGTTATGGTATTTCACTAACATTGCAGGTCTAGGGCCAGTGGTCTGATCATAGGTTCAGAGGATGTCGCTAAGCAATGTGTCATCTAGGGGGGTCTTCTTTAGAGGTTTGCAACCATTGTTGATTCCCTGTGGTCTTCTTTTGAGGTTCTATGTCATTTCCATTGTTTTGTTGGGTTGGGTTTTATTTTCTTTTGTTTTGTTTGATTATGTTAAATCCCATGGCAGGAAAAGTTATTTCAAGGATAGCAAGATATATTATGGCAGTAATTTTGGATTTACTATTGGTTTGTTTTGAAGTCTTTTATCACATTCATTGTTGTGTTTTTATTGTTTATATTCTATTCTTTTCTGTTTTCTGTTGTTGTTGTTGTTGTTTCTTTATTTGCTTTTTTTTTGTACTGGGGATCAAACTCACAACCTCATGCCTACCAGGCAGGCACTTAGGCCACTGAGCTAAATCCCCAGCCCTAATTTTTGAGACAGGGTCTCACTATGTAGTTCAGGCTGGCCTTGAACTCACTTTGTAGCCCAGGCTGGTCTTGAACTCACAACAATCCTCCTGCCTCAGCCTCCCGAGTGCTGAGATTAAAGGCGTGTGCCACCACACCCAGCTTATTCTGTTCTGTTTGATTTATACTGTGTTCAAAATTATCTGCAGCTATTTTGAAGACATCAATGGGCATTATGGTAACTACTATTGATTTCATAATATTTTGAAATCCTGTATCTCTTACACTGGTTTGTTTTGATTGCTTTTATTCTGTTATATATTCTTTAAAACAAAATTAAAAAATAATATTTTTCTAATAATTTCTGAAATATTTTGCTTTTTACAGTTTCCCAAACAACTACTAAAGTAGTTCTCATTTAGTGTGTACAGAGCTGATGATAGAGCATCTTCCAAAGGAGAAAACTAAGGTGTGGTCCATTTCAGCAGTGTTTCCATGTCCAGAGAAGGAAGTGGTAGGCATGGAGTGGCCCAGCCAGGCTGGGTCCCTACTGTTTCTTCTACTCTGAGAATCTCACTGCTATCTGAGGGTTTCTGCCAATATAATGGTAGAACCGCTTCCTGTAACAGACCTGATCAATGTGCACCTGCTGGTATTTTCTGTCAAGGCTCTATACTCAGGTTCTACTCTTGTTTGTTCTAGTCTTCTCTCTTTTTTCTTCTTCTTTTTTTTAAAAACTATCAGTGTATATTTACTACAGCCTTATTTCTCCAATCTCTTATAAATAAGTTATATTTGGATTGCTCAGGTATGGGAAACTTCATAAGAGAAAGACATTAGTAGTAAAGCAAATTTAAAACGTAAAACCTTGTGAAATATTAATCATGAGAGAGTAATGTCTTTTCATTTTAGCATTTTATGTGATTTTTCTGGAATCTGAGTAGGCCAGCTATTGCAATGACTAAAAGAAATATGTGAAAAGAATGGATTTTTTATTGTTATAGCTATACAAAAACATTCCCGGAGTGGAAACTTGAAAAATACATATAAAAATACTGTGGGATTACATACTTTAATTTCTTTTCAAAAAAAGTATCCTATTTCTAAAATTAATATGTAAATAAGAAAAAATTCTATAAAGTTCTCCTTATACTTAATTCCATAAATATTAGTCTTTCCATAAAACCAACAGTTTTTATACATCATTCTAAAATCTGGCAACTGTAAAAGTCTAAATAAGTCGTCAAAAAATTAGATTACAAGCTTGAGAAAAGCTTTCTATATTAAAAGAGTTTAAAATATCCTTTTCTTTAGAAATTTTTTAAAAATTTTATTTAAGAGAAAAAAAACACCCAAGAAAGACAAAAAAGCAAAAGAGACAAACAAACAACAACAGCAAATCCACAGCAGTAACATATAGGTTTACAAAACAAGATGATAAGAACTTGACAAAGGTTGCAATATTGCATATCGTTACCTTCAACATGGTTGTTTACATTAACAGATATAGACATGTAAAATTGATCTAATCATATGAGTATTAACCGATCTTACTCAATAACTGAAAAGTGTATATGATCCAAAATCTACAATAAATACTGTGTGAGGGTAAAAAACTGCTCAAAGAGCAAAAGTAATTGGGAAAGGGAAAAGGAGCAAAGAAGAAGGGAAAAGGAAAAAGACATAAATCTGTATATATGTATATGTAAGATAACTAAAATGACTATACTGCTGAATGTATTAGTTATTGAGTAAGAGCTCTAGGAATATTTTTAAATAGCTAATTTTAACATGGAATTAAAGTTTGTATTTCTTATCTAATATAATACTGGATAGTTGAATTATTAAATATGTTAGACCTAACTTACACTCTTTAATTTTTTCATCTTTTAGGGATATTTGAAATCATATTAGGTAATTGGAGTTATTAAATATGTTAGACCTAACAAACATACCTTTATTTTTTTATCTTTTAGAGATACTTGAAATTCACAGTAATACTTAAATCATAAAAATTAAGCTAAACATATTATGGTTTGTTTGTTAATTTTTTTCAGGAATAAACTATTTAAAACCTACATATTTTTCAAGACTCTAAGTGACCTAGTTAACAAATAATAATATGTAACATTCCAATCGTGCTTGATCACTTACAAAACACCAATATAAAAAGCAGTTTGTTTTTCTTTAATTTAAAATAGTGAATATCAAACCCTCAGTCATTTTTTTTATTCCTTTCTGACTGAAAACAACCAGAAATATTTGCTATGACTTCAGCATAGGTGGCAGCTAAAGGGAAAGAGTCAGGAAAAGAGAAATGGAAACAGAAACAGAGATCATAAAGGAGAGCAAGAAAAAGCACCTTTTAAAGACAGGGACATAAGAAAAGAGGCTTAATGTAAATGTAATACAGTCATGATGATTTAACTAATACATAAGTACAGAGGGGGAAAAAATGGCCACATAAACATGCTAGGTAAACCTTAAAGATACAGAAAGGAGCCATTTATTGCTGAGGTACTTCAGAGGCAAGCTAAAATTATTTCCTAAATAATAGATTTCCACTTGTCCTGAATTATTGTGTAACCAAGGGCCAATAACTTCTACCTAATCTCTCCCTTGGCTATCTGTAAAATCAGAAGCATGAACCAGACACGGGTAACCTAAGGTGCCGTTTTCAGAGAGGAATCTCAGAAACTTTTCTGTGGAAAATTGAGCCATCGAACAGTTCACATTCAGGTTAATTACCTCAGTAGTTAAAATGT
>RJWM01021237.1:0-35688 GCA_004363535.1 Dasyprocta punctata | reverse complement strand
TGCGGCACCGGGGATTTAACTCACAACCTCGCACCTGCCAGGGCAGGCGCTTAAGGCACTGAGCCAAACTCCCGGCCCTGGTTTTTTGAGGCAGGGTCGCACTATGTAACTCAGGCCGGCCTTGCACTCGCGTTGTAGCCCAAGCTGGCCTCGAACTCACAACGCTCCGCCTACCTCAGCCTCCCGAGTGCTGGGATTATCATTGTTTACTTTCTACCTTCCAAAATAAATTATTACAAATTATTCTAAGCCACATAGTCCAGGATATTTACTATTTGTTTGTAGATTACGTTCTATGAAATAGAAATGCAAATTAATGGAATCTGTCATCTCCTTTCTTCTTACACAAACTTAGCGAGTAAACTATCTTTAGTATTTATAGCAAACAATGTGGGAAACCCCATCAACACTATGCCTTGATACTTATGACATCAGATATAAAATATAAACCTTTGAGTTCCCTTCACAACCTCCTGCTTTGAGAAAGGAATACGCGCCTTTGGACCACTTGGCAACCGTACTTCCAGGAACATTTCCCAACCTCCCTAAGTTGCTTGGGGTCAATCCCTGAGCCTGAATGACCTTGATTCCCAATCTTCCTGGCCTTGTTGAGTCCTTCCTTCATTTCTGATCTTGGATAGAATTTCATACCATGAGGTGCAGGATCCAAAAGCACTGAGGATGTTCAAGGTCAGATGATTTAACCTTGAAAGTATGAAGGAATATGTTCCCTATGGCCTGAAACTTGACTAAAGGAACAAGGCAATAAAAGGAGCTGGAAAATACTCTCCTTACCCTTTCTCCTTTATGGAGACATTTCCTATGTGTAATATTTTTGCAGCATTATCTGAGAAAAGTCCATCCACAAAGTCACCATGTTTGCTGAGCAAACTTGATGTGCCTCATTATTGTCTCATAGGACATAGTGGCCCACCCTGAAATGCAGTGCAGAGCATTCTCTTAGAGGTTTTCTTGTCTCACTTTCACTTCTTCTTTACCTTCCTTGTCCTGGACATTTAACTCTCAAGTAAAGCATCCACACTTTGCTTGCCTCAAGCTCTGCTTTCTAGATAGGCACCCATCCACTTTGGATAATATAATTATTAGTATTGCTCAGTTTAATTTTCATTTTCTAAAGTTACAGAATCTATTTCTTGGTAAGAAAACACTTTAGAAAAATAAAATCGTATGTTGAAAGTGGCCCTGAAAACATATGTTCAGATCCTGGCCCCAGTACCTATCAATGTGATCTTATTTAGGATTAGGGTCCTTGTTGACAGAACTACATTAAGAATATTGAGACATGTTAACATTGTATTTTGAGTGTGTCTATGATGAGTGTCCTGATAAGAAGTGAAAGAGAAAGACGACACAGAGATACACAGAACAAAGGTCTTGTAAAGACAGAGGCGGAGACTGGAGTGTGGCAGCTACAAACCAAGCAATTCCAAGATTAGGTCAGTCACCAGAAGACAGAAGAGCAGAGAACGGATCCTCCCTCAGATTCCCTAAAAGGAGCCAACCCTGTAGATACCCTAAATTCAGACTTCTGGACTCCAGGCACAAGATAAAATCGATTTCTGTTGTTTGAAGGCACCAAGTTTATAGGAACTTGTTATAGCAACTCTCCTCATATAGGAGGATGAAAATCTTGAATTTGCTTTTTTATTTTTTGCTGAAAGGAGAAGAATCAGGCTTGACTTGACTTATGCTATTTCTTAAGATTTAGAGGAGAAACACTGCTAAATGTTCTAATCATATCCTTTCAGGTTCATACTGTTATCCCCCCTTGTATCTGTGAGGGATACATCCCAAAATCCCCAATGGATGTCTCAAACTCAATAGTCTTGACCACGTAATCACTGTGTTTTTTATGTGCATATATACCTATGACAAAGTTTAGTTTGTAAATTAGGCACAGTAAAAGATTAGCAGTAGTTAAAAATAAAATAGAACAATTATAACACAAACTATAATAAATGTCTGTGACAGTGCTATCTCTCTCTTTATGTTTCAATATCATTTTATGAAGTGCTCACTCTTCTTGTGATACTGTGAGATGAAGCAGTGCCTTTGTGATGATACTGCAGAGTGAGGCACTGTGACATGGCATCAGGCCACCACTGTACTTCTGACCACCGAGGGCCATCTGCTTCACTTCCAGGGGGAACAGCATGAGATTTTATCATACTACTCAAGAACAGTAGACAACTAAAAACTTCTAGATTGTTTACTTTTGGTATTGTCCATCTGATATTTTTCTCCTATAGTCGACTATGTGTAACTGAAACTGGAAAGCAAAACCTTGGCTAAGAGGGAGCCTACTGTATGTCTTATAAGCAAAACCAAGCAATTCAAAAACAAAGGAAGAAGACAAAGTTTCTTTAGTTTACAATTTAGCAGACCCTTGTCTTTTGCTAGCTGTGTGGCTTCCTCTTTCCTCAAGGCCCACATTGCTGATGCCTTCCATCTGCTCTTGGCCATGCAAAGCAGACTTCCAAATCAGAAGTCATTTTCCTACCAAATGAACTCCACTCTATCCCTCAGAAACTAACGGCACCGCCCCCTCTTCCAAGATGTTGTCCTGATTTCCCCATCATTGCCCACTCCCTCACCCCTGCTTTGAGTACGCTCTTTTTAAAAGCAACTGTTAACACTTTGCTGCAATTGTCAGTTTGGTTTTTTGTCTCTTCTTTAAACCAACATGCATTTTTATGTTCAAGATGGCCCAGGCTTTCTTATAAAAAATAAAATGTGGATCTATTTTGCAAGGCAAGATTTTTGGTGCAGTGTCTAAGAACAATTTCAAGTTCAGAAATCATATTCCTTGCATATCTTCTTTCTTCTAACTAAGCTGCTTACTCCCTATAGCCAATCTTCCTTCCTAAAGGCAACACTTTATTTGTGAAAGTGCTTTTTAGAGAAAGGAGGATATGGGCATTATTTTAGGGAGACTTTCTAAAGAACCATAACAAGTCTATTTGAATCTTTTATTTGGTATTAACTAGATATTTTATCATAAGTGAGCAGGGAGTTTCTGGTTCACTAGTCTTTATTGCTTTCTTGAATGCATTTCAACCTTTTCCATAGTTCAAGTCCATATAATCCCCAATCCTTTTTTCCTTCAAATTTTAACTCCTTCTCTATGCTCCTCGTAACTCCTCTTGTTAATGTCGCTGAGAATTCACTGTTGACTTGTCATTTTGAATGAGGATATGCTTTGAACTTGTGGAGAATTTTGCCTTTGAAATAGTACTGTAACAATTTGAGTACTTCAGCTTTTTTTGCCCTTAGCCAAAAACACTTGTTCTAAGCACTTTTCCCCTTGATTCTGAGTGACCTAAGGGAGCTCTGTTCTACAGCAATGAGATCTATAATAGGTTTATGTTTGGAGAAGCCCTCATCTCTGATCCAGGCATAATTAAGTAAATGTTCTTGATGTCCTTTCTGAATTCCCATGGAAGGACATGGTAAATATTCACAGCAATTTCCTAGCAGGTCTTATGGTCTCTTTTCTTGGTGTCCTTCCTTCCACCTATTCACAGAGTGCTGTGTTTCTCCATCACCTCATTTCCACAGACACATTTGACACCTTCACCATTAAGGACTTTTTTGCACCTTTCTCTGTGTGTCTGATTACTCTGTCCTTTCCAAATAGAATGATCTTTTTCTTTTGCACCAAGCAAACTTGTCCTTCAGCATTCAAAGGAAAACTTAACTTCACATGAAGCCAGACTGCTCAGAGCACATTTTTCCTATCCTGAGATGATCTATTGAAATGTGAATCTGTTCTTTGGCTTCTCTGCTCTAGAAAGCTCTAATATATGAGATACACATTTTTGTTTTCCATCGAAGAACAGTAGCCAAGACTTTCCATTCTGAATTCTGGTTTCTAGTCTGTGTGGAGGCAGGATTATAGAAAAACTGACACCCTATGATACACACTTTTGTAAAAATTGCCTTAAATTACTTGGAGTAGAACAATTTCTTGTGAAAGTTGTCCAAGGTATATGCACTAGGGAGTGCAGAGCTAGGAAGGAATGGCTCCTAATCCTAGCAACTCCTGGGAGGGTGTTCCTCATAAAGCAATGCGTGGTTTGAGGAGGAAGCAGTATTAGAATAGGGAGGGATATAACTTGGACTAGAAAGGCAGAAGGCAAATAGGAAGACAGGATGCTTAACTGAAAAGAGATGTGGGTACCCCAAATCCACCTGTGGAGATCCTAAGGTCTGAGTCAAAATCTGTATCTGTTTTGTGATATAGTACCTTGAAAGCTATAAAGTAATGGATCAGAAACCTACCATTTCCTTGTTGCCAGCATATATTAGGTGATTTGGACACATTACTTCATTTAACAAATATGACAGCATAAAAGATGTCTTACAATCCACCTTTTTCAGAAACAGATGCAAAATTCAGAGACATCAGAGAATCAAAACTTGAGTTCTATTTCAGTGTGTTAGTCTGCAGAGAAACTCTCTCTTGTCTCCTAGGTCATATTCCCTTGGGAAGTCAGACCTCTAGTAATCTTATTTGGCCATACTTAGTCTGATATGGTTACTGGCCCAGTGAGATCAGCTTCTACCCTTGGGACCAAGAACCTAAGACAAGCAGCTCATCTCACCAGCTAGACACATTGCTTGGAGTTCTACAAGGCCTGGTTCAGTCTAACTTCCAACAAGGCTCACTCATTATCAAGACAGGCAGCAAAGTAGTTAGAAACTTAACTGTGATCCCGGGAGTTTCTTTAACCTTCTCCCTCTCTCAGCCATTTGCTTCTCCCCGCAATGGTAGTAACATCCCATTAGTGCTCATTGGAAGAAGACTTCCACCTCCCTTGTAGGGCTCAATTTTTAGCTCACCTCTTTGAGTTTCTTCTGCTATGATCTTTGGTCTCATTTATGGCCCACATAAGAGTTTAGGACTTATCATAACAATCAACTGAGCCATAAGGTTCCAGAGAGGACCATTGCAGTTTTGTGAAAACTTTTTTATCTGTTAAATAACCTTGGTAACAGTAGTTAGCCATTGACTTCCTGACACATCACTCCACCTTCCTAGTCAGCCCCTGGAGTAGGAGTGTATTTTCTTTGACAATATTTATATCCTGAGCATCTAACACCATTGTTGACATAAAACGCTCATTTAATGATGGAATAAATTGCCTTGGAGTCTCTGATTATTTTACTTCATTGTCATTTAAAGATTTCTGAGTGTGAAGTGCATGTCCCAGCTCTACATATTATGTGCCTACCCCTCTCCCTTCTTCAGTATACACCAAGATGACACGTACATTTGTTCTCTTTTAGAGTTTGAGAAATAGATACCTTGTTCTGAGTGCTAGCTCTTAAGACACTCATCATCCATTAAGCTCATCCTGATTGCTCTGCAAATTTCTATGGTTTAAGAACACCTTACCTTAAAAAAATAAATTGATACAAGGGTAGATTTAAAGTCTTTCTCAGATTTTCTGTTATTCTATTAACAATACCAGAAGAAAAATCTGGAATTTACCCTAGAACCTAAGAGTAAAGAAAAATTTGATTACAAATCCAACATTTCCAACCAGAAGTGTCAGAGTTAAGAGAGAACTAGGTTTATGGGTATAGTTATAGGCAGGAAAAGGAGTAAGAGAAAGAGGACAAGGAGCATGTTGAATTAAACAAGGCTACATTGGCCTGAAACAGCAATGCTACTGGAATTAAATGACCAAAATGTGGTATGTGAGTGCAGTCATAGACACCATGCTGTCTGCTTTACATCAAGTTACATCACTTATTCTTTGCAATGTTTCCATAATGGAAATCTTACAGCCATTTTATAGATGCCAAACCTGAATCTCATGTGGTTATATATAGCTTTGATTTTTTTAAAATCTTGAGTGTATGACTTGACTTGGTTTGGCTTTCTAAAAGCCAGATTGGCTTGAGATGGTTCAATATTTTTGAGACTAACTGAAAGGAGGACTCTGTTACTGAGTCTATCTAATGATCTTGTTATTTTTCTAGGGAATTACTAGGAGTCCAAAGTAAACAGGTCCTAGAACCAAAAGTTCTATATTTGAAGTCTGGCCCAGCCACTTTCAGTGTGATTTTTCTAGCATAAAAAATGAGAATAATAGTGTTCAGCTCTTAGAAATTTATGGAGAAGTAAGTAAGCTAATACTATAAAATAATTGCTCAATAGATGTCGTGCTTTCCTTCTCATGGTGTAATATCAAATGTTCATTGCCTGTCTTAGCAAAATGTCTCTTCCATAATCTTTGAACTTTCACAGATATTTATCCATACCTATCATATGAAACTGGCCATTCCTATTTGCATTAGGCACAGAAAGAAGCCTAGTACCACACACATAGTAGGAATTCATCACTGAATGCATTGGTCATGATTCCCCAGGTATTACAGTTGATACATAGGTAGGTAGACAGACAGGGAGATATAGATAGATAAATAGAAAGATAGAAAGATAGATAGATAGATAGATATCTTAACTAATTAGTGTAGAATCTACACTGTATCAATTCCTTTTTTTTAAGGCATGGTGTTCTTAAACCATAGAGATTTGCAAGGCAATCAAGAGGAGCTTAATAGACAGAGACTTAAGAACTAGCACTCAGAACAAGGTATCTATTTCTCAAACTCTAGATAGATGGATAGATAGATACATACATACATACGTAGCTATTTTAAGGAATTAGTACTTGCAGTTATGGAGGCTGACAGTTTCCAAGGGCTACAGAATGAATCATCACACTGCAGAATGAGGAGATCCTGTGTTATGGTTTAAGAACCAAGGGCAGCAGGCTTGAGAAACAAGGAGGGCCAATGTTTCAGTCTAGTGTGAAGGCATGGGAAAAAAATCTATCTCAGTTCAAAGGTATTTAGGCAGGAGAAAATTGAGATATGATCAGACTCTCCTCTATTCAGGTCTTCAACTAATTAGACAAGGCCCATCTGCTTTATAGAGGGCTATTTGGTTTACTCAGTCTCTGGATTTCAAGTTAACCTCATTCAAAAATATCAGCAGAGAAACTCTCAGAATATGGTTTTATCAAAGATCTGGGCTCCTTGTAAACCAGTCAAATTGGCACCCAAAATCGACCACCACACTGAATAAGGGAAATCTGCAAACAAGGGCCTATCAACTCTTACCACTGAAAGTAGGTTCACCTTTCCCTACCTGTGTGCATCCTGGGCCATATTAATGGTTCCTGGCTTCCTCCAGCAGTTCTTCCAGTGATACTTAGAGTACAGTGTCAAAGAGCTGCGGGTGCTTTTCATTTCCCTGTTCAGAATATTAGGTTTCAGTGATCTCTGGGCTTTTCAGCCAACCTCACTGTATCTGCCGCAAGATAATCCTGTATCTGGTGCTTATCTTTTGCTATTCTCTACAGAAGCTCCAAATTCTATGCACTTAATGCTTAATATTTTCCTTAAAGATAATAAGAGTTGTAAAAGAAACAACACTCATTATGTATATGGAGCATGGGCATGGCCAACAGCATTCTACAGCACTATACAGCTAAAAAACAGTATAGCCAGGATTTGGTGAACCTGTATTTCCCTTCCCACTGAAACTCCTCTTCAGGACACTAGAGAAGCAATTGTAAGAAGCTGCAGTGCTATCCCAAAGAAAGAAAGTGAAGCACCAGTGGGAATGAGAATAGACTCAAGGGCTTCTTTTCCAAGAAGTCTCTGGGTTGAGTATGACAGGAGACATACTATTTCTGTATGTATAGTAGTAGTAGTACTAGTAGCAGTAGTATGTTTCTAAAGTATCCATTGGGTAGTGTTGTTAAATCAAGATAGGAAAATTTCTGTGAATTTTAAGCCTCTTTGGGATGGAGAATCTTGACACTCCTTAAATCAGGCATGTGCTAGGTCCTCCCAGTATTGTCAAGCTACAAAGAGATGGGCTGCATCCCCCACTCTCCTCTCACAGCTCTCATTTTATCGAATCAACCACAGTGACAAATAGTCCTGCATTTGGACAGCTATCCCATCTCTGGTCACAGCTGAAACTCTCTGTCACTGTTGACGTATGTGCGCTGTGAGAGTTTGAGTGCAATTGGCCATCTGTCCTGGAGGCTGAAGTCATCCTCTGCATTGAAATAAAATCAGAAAAGTCAGTTATGCTCTAGCAGACACCTGGAGCCTTAGGCTTACAGATAAAGGCTTCACCTATGCCAAAATGGAGCTGAGAAAGTCCCTACATCCATGGCAGGTGAAAGATGAGACCATGCAAAACAGATGTGAGCTCGCAGACACCATCTCTGAATGGGCCCAAGAAAAAGAAATTCCCTAAGTGTAAGGGTTGCAAAAGCAAAAGGCAACCTATTTGAATTCAGGCAAGCTTGGGGTTGAATCTTTACTCCTCCTCATACAGAATATGTAACCTTGAACAAATCACTTCTCTTACAGACTCAATTTCTTCAACTGGAAAATAGTAAGAGATTGTCCTCCTCCTTTTCAGACCCTTATGGGAATGAGCGGTGCAAAACTTGCCAGAGTGATGTGCTGTGGCTAGGACTACTTCCTCGCTGTGTTCAATCACAACCCATCTGTGCAACATGGATTTTGTGATGTGTGCAGGAGAATGAGAGGAAAGAACCAGGTAGTTGCTGTGATCCACATAGCCAGTGGGATCCTGAGAGAGGGTGATGGGAGATTAAGAAACATCTTTAGACACTGAAAGGAAAGTTATGACTGGGTGAGACCTGACCTCTCTGATGGAGAAGCAGTGACCATTCAACACCGTCTGCTGTTTAACTTATTTACTGTAAAAAGGGGAGGGAGCAGAAGCACATGACAGGCCAAAAGTGCAAGTGCAAGGTCTCGGGGTTTTTCTTTTTGTTTTGTTTTTAATACTGGGAATCAAACTCAGGACCTCACGCTTGCCAAGAAGGCACTGTGCCACTGAGCTAAATCCCTGGCCCAGTCTCAGTGTTTTGCTGAGAACACTGAAAATGAAACATTTCCAGAGCTATCTGTGCTATAGTTAACAGGAAAGAGCACCAAGGCCAGACACCTGCTGGACTGGCCTTGCTCCAGTCCCAACAACTTGTTTATATGGCTTACCTCTGGAGCTCTGTGTTTTGGGGGGTTGGCCTTGCTTTAGCTCTTAATGTGTGGTCAATCTCTAGCTCAGACACTCGCAACAGATAGAGTGGCTCAAACTCATTCTAAGATAGGAGCGAAAATAGAAAAGAAAAAAACAAATCACAAACCTGAAGAATGTTGATGGAGGTACATATGAAAAAGTGAAATGAAAACCTTAAGTTTTCATTGAAAATGTGACATGCAATCACGAAAAACTTAAATAGGACAAAGAATATGTAATAGGAACAAAGTCCTTCACCTTCTCCTCTTCCTCTCTTTCTACAAGACCCTCTACCCACCCTTTCTCTCTCTCTTTCTTTCTAAGAAACCAATGGTGCTGGTTTCTCAATAGTGTATATACAAGAGGAACATTTTACAAGAGGGACTTTTTGGGTTTTATCACTTTTTATACGCTGGTCCACAAGAAAACATGTCATAACTTACATATCAGTTCCTCCTTTATGTGGCTTTGCAGTATCCCATATAATGGATACACCACCATTTATTTTCCAAGTTTCTTCTCCCACAACTAAAAGTATTTTGCTATTATAACCAAGGGCAGGAAAAGAAAATATTAAGAAGTCATTTTTCATGTGTATAGGTAGGTATATCACCGGCTACAAGCATGCTGGGTCATGAGATGCGTCCATGTGTTCTTGATTTGCTAAATCAATCTCCCCTGCAACGTAACATTTATACATGTCTGTTACACACAGAGGCACCCATGCAACACACTGAGAGACTTTACTTTCTCCTTGGACAGATGTAACCCATCTATCTATCTATCTATCTATCTATCTATCTATCTATATCTGTTGTTACTGTTGTTATTGTTGTGGGGGTTTTTTGTCAAGTTGTGGGTCTTTTTTGGCAAGTTTTATGTTAAGAGAAATGAACCGTGAAACCCAATTTAAAAACCTACAGATGAAAGGCCCTAGGAGTGTTGCTTCCATCTCAAGTGCACCCTGTCACAGTACATGCCAGTGGTCTGCGCTTAGGCAACTGCCTCATGGAGAAGGCCTCCTACATTTTCATTTTTGCAAATATTCAGCAGAGAGGTGGGGGGCTGCCTCTGCTCACTCACCTTTCTTCCTGAAGAAAAGACATGACAGGAAGAGGGCAGAAGGTGGTATAACAGAGATCCTTTCAACTTACATAGGTAAAGAGTCTATGCCCTGAAACTGCCAGGGAAATAATGTGAAAATCTGTCACCCATTGCAGGCATAAGACCTTACAGAAAGCCCACTTGAGCAGAGAAGGGAAGTTGCTCCCTGTACACGCTGGGATGAAAATGAGATAAATGGTGAGTTCCTTGAAGGTAATTTATCCACCCTTTGCTACTTGCCTTCCCAGATCTGCAGACAACCCTGTGTTTGCCATAAGCAGAGAAGAAAGGCAAGATCGGTTGCAATCCCTTTGAGGCTGCCCCAGGTCAACTTTATCAAAATGATAAAATGTTTTGGGTCTTGGCAGCCCCCTGGGCTGACTGCAGGCTGGACTTCCTGAGGTATTAAGGGGTGAAGGAGGTGAGCACACGGCTCTTCCTGGCATGTCCCAGTGGCATCTCTTGTGTCACAGCTGATAGAAGTTTTATCAAGATAAATCTAGTGCTTCTCGGGAAGGATATTAATAAATTATCCAGTAATGAAAAATGTGAGAAGAACCATACTCTTACATCAGGCCTGTGATGATTACTTTGATAGATGCACTAGCAAGATTTCCTCGACAAGGCAGAAATGAGAGACACGACACAGAAACCTTTAAGGGTGACCTCAGAGGAAAACAGAAGTTGCTGAATGATACAGAAGCGGAATGGGGGAAAATAGAGCTCCGAGGCTTTGCTTGTCAGCTGCCGGATAGATGGTCTCTGTGGATCAGCTGATCAGTGAGTTTAGTGCCAGATGCAGAAAGAAAAGGAAAACAGAGAGATGGAGGTGGAAGTGGAACTGGGGCAACAACACGTCAAATTTGAGTATTGGTGTGCAAACATGGGGTCTATATTAGCATACCTGTGGGGTAGAATCCAAGATATTTCTGGAAATTTGCAAATATATCTTGTGCCTCAGTGTCCTCTTCTCTGAGTGAACAGTACTAGTCATAGTGCTAAAATAGCAGACTTGTGGGGATTGCATAAGATAAGAAATTAAAAGCCCTTTGAAGAAGTAAATGCTCAGAAATGATCTTATAATCAGTAGAAGAACTGGGGTCTCTTTGAACAACAGTAAATGTAATCATGGTTCCAAGAAAGGATGTAATATATAGTTAGTATTATTATCATCGTTTTTTTTTTTTTTTTTTTTTTTTGAGACAGGATCTTGCTATGTAACCCAGGCTTGACTTAATCTCTCAGTCTTCCTGCCTTGGTCTTCCAAATGCTGAGAATACAGACATGTGTCACCACTCCTGGCTTAAGGTGAGGTTATTATAGAGAGGAACCCAAGGAGACTTTTCTCAGCATTCCCTGACCCAATTTAACTGAGTTCCTGCAGCCATTAGATTCTGGGGATGCAGAGAGTGGGCACAGCTTCTCCATCAGGATCAAAAAGCCTAGTATGGGAGATGAGTTTGTGCACAAGTAATCAAAGCAAGTGTGGTAAGGGCTAAGAAAAAGGTAAGCATTTGGGAATTTTACAAGGGAGTCTTTAAATCAGACTGAGGGAAAGTGTGATTGAAGAGGTACGCTTGAAATGGAATGTTGCAAGTTAAAGGAGAAGCAGTGGAGGGATGAAAGTGAATTGCTAACACTGTTATAGAGTAAGTAAAAAAAATTCCTGGAAAATCCAAGTGATTTTTGTGCAAGTGAAGTATAGGATGAAGACTGAGGACCAGTTAGAAGATGCTGGAGAGGTAAATGGGTCACATTAATAGAAGTCTTTTTGTTAACATGCATGAAGCACTGTAATGATGGACTGAGGAATTCCTGAGTTTTTAGCATCTTTTTCTCCCCTAGGTTAGCAAATGCTCTTTGGTTTACTTTCAGACTTTGTTTTCTCATCCCCATTGATTTGTGAGCTGCAAGATGGCACAGAAGGCTGGGAGCAGGGCAGGAGGGTGGAAGGAGTCTCCAGGGACACACTTGCCTGCTGATTCTTTCCCCCTGATCCTTCTGTGAGTTTGGAGTGTAGCTCACTGATGGCTAGGGGGCACAAGGACTGAGAAACATCTCCAAAAACTTGAAAATGTGCAAGTGGGCAGAGAGAGCTCTCCATGGTCCAAAGAACTGGATACCTGATAGTGAGCAGACAGAGAGATCTAAAAAGGCTTGCTGGGACTCAGATCCTAGACCTGCAGAAGGAGTATCTTGATCTTACCTTCAAAACATTTAAACCCAATGGCGAACTGAAGCAGGCTGAACTGAAGCTCACCCAAAACCACGAAAATAAGAGTTAAAGAAACCAAACCTACCCACTCCAGTGTGACAAGCAAGGGAGGATCAAATCCTTTCCCAGAGTGAGTATTATTTAAATCTATTCTTAGATGTTTTGAAATGGAAATAGGAAATCTAAATAGGAAAAAAATTGATTGAAAAACTTTAGATGACCCAAGTGTGAATGTTAACCCAAGGACACTTTAACTATCACTAATATGTTACAGCATCTAATGGAAAAATTTGAGCAATATGCATGAATAGAAGACAAACTTTAACAGAGGAATTAAAATACTACCAAAGAAACAAATGGAAGTCCTGCAAGCGAATGACATAATATATTTTAAGGAAGAGTTCATCAAACAAGTTTAATTATAGGCTGGAAATAGCAAAAATGTATCATAAAAATAAAAGTCAATATAATGATTCAGAATGACTCATCAAGACATAAAAAGAAGAAACAGCACCAGAGACCTGTACAACAAACTCAACTAGTATAATATGAACATAATTGGAGTCCCTGTACACAATGAATTTTAAAATCGTGTGGAGGAAATATTTAAAGAGCTAACAGATGAAAAATATCCAATTTAAAATAAAGTATCAGTTCACAAATCCAGGAAGCTTAACCAGTCAGCAAGATAACCACAAAATCACTTCTATACACAATGTGATCTAACAGAAAACACAAAAGACCTTTTGAAACTCTTGAAATTATCCAGAAAAAAAATGACAGTAAGGAATAAAAAAGAGAATTAGCTGATTACTTAATCAGAAACAAGGTAATCCAAAAGGCATTGGAATAACGAATGTATTTTAAGTTACAGCATTTCACCAACTAATTAATTAGCATAATTGTCAGCCTCAAATTTTCTACACTGTGAAACTGTCTTTGTGAAAGAAAACAAATTAAGAATATTTAAAATTTATAAAAATTAAGGCCACTGTGCTCTGTCCTGCATAGTGGACCACCTTCATATTTTTCCTACTTTTACTTTGCCTAAACTATTTCTTTTTTCTTGTCTCTTTCTTTCTCTTTCTTTCTTTCTTTCTTTCTTTTTGGTTTTAGTTTTGTTTTCCTGTTTAGATTCTGTGATCTTTTTAAAAATTAATTTATTGGTACAATTTCAGATAATGATCACATTCATCATAGAGAATTTGGACCTGTACATAATACATCTTGATTCTTCTTTTTTTCCGAATCCACTCCCCTTCATTCACCCTTCTTCCCTTCCTTACTTACAGAAGCTTTGTTTCCATTTTGTCCTTCTAGTCACTTTTTTCTTTTCCTTTCTTTCCTGTACCCCTTTCCCACTCCCCCTCCCTTTTTCCCTTTCTCATCTGAACACTTTCTTCCAATTTCACAATATCTATTATACATTTTGGTTCTTATTAACCTTTTGGTTTCTCACACCAGAGAAACAATCCAGTATTTAAACATGCATGTCCAATTTACCTCACTTAAGAGTATGGTCTCAAGATGCATCCATTTATCTAGATCTTATGTTTATCCTTCTTTAAGTCAGAGTAATATTCCAGTGTATTAAAAAAAAAAACCTGTCTTCTTATTCATTCATCCATTGATGGGCATTTGGACTGTTTCCAAAATTTAGCTATTAGAAATTGTGCTGTCATAAATGTGCATATATCATTGTGGTATGATGCTTTTTAATTCTTTCGGAAAAAAATTCAAGAAAAGGAATAGCTGGGTCAAATCAAACTTCTAGTTTTTATTTTTTGAGGAATCTCCATACTGATTTCCATAGTGGTTGCAATAGTATACATTCCCACCCAGAGTGAAGAAGAGTTCTTTTTTACTGACAACCCCACCAGCATTTGTTATTGGTTGATTTCTTGATAATAACCATTCTTTGTGGAGTGAAATGGAACTCAATGCTGTTTTAATTTGCATCTCTCAAATGACCAGTGATGCCATCTTGATAAAAAAAAATCAATAGTGTACCTCACCTAATTAGAGAAAACAATCCTAAAATTCAATTGGAACCAGAAGAGACCTAGAATAGCCAAAGTAATTCTGGGCAACGAAAGCAATGCAGGAAGCATCACAATCTCTGATTTGAAATTATACTACAAAGTTACCATGATTTAAAAAAAAAAAGCATGATACTGGTTAAAAAAAAAAAACAGACTTGAAGATCAATAGAACAGATCATAAGATGCAGAAACAACTCCAAATACACTGAGCCATCTTTTCTTGAACAAGAGACCAAACACCCTCACTGGAAGAAGGATAGCCTCTTTAATAAATAATACTGGCAAAACTGGCTTTCCACATGCTGAAGATTGAACCTGAACCCATATCGCTCACCATGCACTAAACTAAACTTGAAATGGATCTAAGATCCAAATATTAAAACAGAAACACTAAATCTGCTGGAAGATAGGATAGAAAGAACTCTTGAAGATACAGGTGTAGGCAAAAACTTTAAGAGCAAAATCCCAATTGCAGAGGAATTATTACAAAGTATCAACAACTGGGATGTCATATTACTAAAAAGCTTTTGCAGCAAAAGAAAATACCAGCAGAGTGCAGGGTCTGTTTCTTTCTCTACATTTAATAAAAGTTTGCTACCATCTACACACAAAAAATGTTAAGCAAGATGCACGCTGCAAAAAATGGTAAAGGCTGAAGGGAATTAACATCAGAGGAAAACTCATTCTGCAGGTAGAAATGAAGTGTCCAAAAAGTAAATATTAAGGCAAATAAAAGGATTTGCTTATTTTTAAGTTTATTATTTTCTATTTTTAATGATCAATTTAACAGTATTTTAAAGTGATTGACAAATAGCTATTGAGAAAATAAAGAAAACAATTATAGTTTATTGAGATAGAAATAATACAGATGAAAACAGTAGCACAAGAGTAAGGACCAATGCAAGTAGTGTGATTGGAAAGTTCTGATAGTTTTTGTGTAACAGCATACTGACATTGAAAGGCAAATGATTATGCTAATAATGCACATTATAAACCCAAGAGCATCATCAAATTAAATGAAGGAATGTAGCTAGTCGATAGCAAAGATAAGTGAGGTAATTATTGATGAATAAAATAAGGCATGAAAAGTAACAAAAATTAGACAAAATATATTAAAAAAGCAAAATAGTACACTAAAAAGTCTAGACCACTAATCGCAATACATACAAATGAATTAAAACATGTAAGCCATCACATCAGAATGAGAATTGAAACTAGGCTTTTAAAAAAGTAGGCACCACAATATATGATAGAGATATGTAGAAAGTAAATGAATGAGAAAAGATTTATTAAGGGGCCACTTACAAGAAGAAAGCCAATTTGCCTATATGAATAACAGACAAAGTAGATTCTACAGAACTATAATGCAAAATAAAGAAGGTCAGTGCAAATGCCAAAAGGATAAATTGACCAAGAAGACAGAATATTCCTAATATATATACATTTAATATTGGAAAATGGGCATGCATATCAGAGTAAATCTACTGTATTATGCTGAATAAAACAAGCCATACATAAAAGTACACACTTCAGGATTCCATTACATTATGTGATTAGAAATCAAGGTGGAGGTTGCATCTGGGGGTGGATTTCCCAGAAAGGGGCACAAGGGTACTCTGGGATGAGGTGAACATTCTACAGTTTTACTAGGGTATCAATTACCTGGGTGAAAGGTTTTACCAAATTTTACTTGCACAGGTTAATGCCATGCATTGTTAACAATTTAAATTTTAAAAGATGAAGCTAGAGAGAACTTTGATGGAGGGATGGAATATAAGCTTGATGTGATCTCAAAGGCTGGAATGGTGCCATGCTGGCTGTGTGACTCCCACTTTAGAATTACCCTTTTGGGGGGTTTACTCTATATCAGAACCTTCTGAAAGAGCCATGAAAAAACCTCTGTAGAGAATTAACTACACCCACACTGTGATCATCACTGTTATGGTTTGTATCTAGATGTCCCCCTCAAAGGCTCATGCAGTCATAGAGTTTTTTGGCTGAGTTTGGTGGCTAAATCTGGAGTGTGTGATTGATTCATAGTGCAATGCTGGGATTAAGGGTGCTGGGGTAGTTGATTGCTAGATCAGTCCCCTGATTGGGTTGGCACTGCCCTTATCCCAGTAGATTGCATACAATATAAGGGACAGAAAGAGACTTGTCTGTCACCCCTCGCTGGTTGCTTTTGCTGTCTTCCATCACCATATTTGTCCTTTGGCCATGTGCCACCTTGCCTTGGAGCCAGCAGATTATGGACTAAAACCTACACAGTGAGCTAAATAAACCTTCCCTCCTTTAAATTTGGGTGTTCGGTATTTTGTCTCAGCAAGAAGAAAAGTAAGACACACACACACACATACACGTTAGGTGTTTCATTCATTAATAGTAATTGGAACAATTTTAAATTATTTTTTCTTTCTTTCTTGTTTTTGTTATCTTTTCCTTTAAATAATTTTCATGAGGGGAAAAAATAAGTTTTCTCAGTACTGTGCTCCCCTGCTTCCAGGTCTCAGCAGAAGCCTGGGCCAAACCACTCACTGTTTTAGGACTCCTAAGTGTTGTCTGGATGCATAGTTCCAAGTGCCTAAACACACATGGAAAGAGCTCTGTGTACATCTCATCTTACTCTCCCCATCTCTTAGATTCAGAGAGTGCCAAATTCAAGTCCCTACTATACTTACTATCCAGAAAAAATCTAGACAGGTAGAGTTGGCACCTCAGTGACAGGCAAGAGACCAAGTTCCAAATAAAGCAGTGCTATGCCTTTTCAAACTGACCTTGAAAAAAAAAATCACTTCACATCCTTTGATTTTGCAATCTGTAAAGTGCGTCAGCTGGTCTGGCTCATCTCGAAGGCTGTGATACCTATGGATGACCCTAAGAATCTAGGGTACTTGCTTTACATAGGTTCCCACCCTGAGTTTTCCACTCCTATACAAACTCCAGGTTTGAGAGTGGCTGACAGAGACTCCGAAGAGAAAAGGCCTTGGAGGCTGGAAGTGAAAGAGCATAGCCCTCGTCCTTGGGCCTAGAGACTGAGGTCATTGATGCTAAAAACGTATCATAGTTCTTTAAGCTGCCTTATTACTCTCTAGACTAGCTTCTGTCTACTTTCATCTAATTGTTGGGTAAACTTTGCTTCTCAGGCTGCTCTGTCCCCTGATCTGCCTTTCCCTTAGTCTTTTAGGAGGATGGTCTTCACTCTCCCTCAGTCCCAGACCCTGTGATGTGTTCTCCTTCTTGTCTTTAAAGACAGTGGTAGAGAACAATTTTCACCATAGAGTAAGTGCTCAGCAAAAGTCAATCACTACTGAAAACCTTCTACTTTAAGCATTTTTCCAATTGGTAAAAGTTCGATGCAAATGTAAATGTTCAGTTTGTGTGCATTGGAGACACCCACTGAGAACTGCTCAAGAGCACTTATAATGTCAGCATACAGTTTGAAGGAGGTCTCTCTACGGAGGAGAAGGGTAACTCAACAGGGCCTGGGCAGGTTATTGATGTCTCATCATGGCAAAACTTTTCAAGATGCATCCCTGAGAGACATAAGTGACTTTTTTAAGGCACAGTTGAAGACAAAATGAGGACAGGACTTGAAATTGAAGATCTGAAGGAGTCACAGCTCTGATGGAGAGGATCAGACTGTCGCATTAACAAAAGGAAAGGAACAACTTTTAAGGGGTCCTGGGGTGTGGTAGGAATTGATTGCTCATTATCTGTTTTAGTTTAGCAAGATGGCTCTAGAAAAAATCCTTATAGCTTGAGAGAACAATTTAATCTCCATGAAATGATAATTCTGTTTGAGGCAGACTCAGTTTTGTGGTAGCTGTGCTGGAATCCAAGTTAACTGTAGGTTTAGGGCAATGACTGAGACTTCTAGGCACTCACTGGTCACTGCACGTCCCTGTAAAGCTCTCATCTTTGCCCTCAGTCTTGAAGAGGGATGACTTAGGTTGTGTTAATTTATGGTTAATCAACCATATATTGCCAGTTTTTAGACAGACAATCCTTCAACGATTAACATGTGGATATGAAAAGCTGAGCAAGGATCTGACAGAAAATTTTTAGTGTAAAAAAGAAGACATGTACAAAATGAAAGTCAAGCTTTGTTCCACTTTTATTTACCTACTGGGCATCTAATAGGCTCAAGTGAAGAGTCATTGTTTTTCAGTAAAAACCACATTTTAATTCTCTGTCACATAAAAGCAAAACAAAACAAAACAAAAAACCCACAAATCATCAACAGACTAAGGCCCAGGGATTTGTTAGCCCTCAGTATAGTGATTTCTGTCTTAGCACCATGATAATACCTAGCACAGTGAGCTTAAAAGTGCTAGAGCTTAACCATAAGAGTGCATGTCATGACTTTGCCACTTATTGAGTGAAACTGTTGTTCAAGGTGTCTGTCTCCCTACTGCTCAGTTTCCTCACTTACAAAATAAAGGTGAAGACTATTATGCTGTCCCACCTGTCTCCTAGTGAGCTTCTAGAACAGAATGAGCTGTTCCACATAAAGTGGTCAGAACATGGGCTGACATATACACTAAGCTTCAATCAACACCAACTGCTATCAATTTATGATTAGGGACTTTTACCTTCTCATATGGCAAAAATTCATCTCTTGGACTTTATATATTACTGGACACCCTTGCCACCATGAAAAGGAAAAATAGGAATAATGTAAACTCATCTGACTGACTAAGCTTATTAAAGTCAGAAAGTTGTAGGATTGCAAACCAAAAAGAAGACGTGGAGTGACGTTTTTCAAAATGAATCCCATGGGCCACTTAGAGCAAGCTTATCAAGGTTACCTATTAAAATAGAGGCTCTCTTGAGCCCTCTAATCCAAATCTGCTAAATTGCATTCTCTGTGTGGGTTCCCAGAATCTATCTGTATATGTGGTTAGAAAACCATAATGACCACTGTACCCCTAGTAGTCACAGACAAGGGAAGTTGATAGGATGTTTTGATAGAGGAAGAACACAGAGGACCAGGCAAAGAATGTTGGTAGGGAATGAGAGAGAGTGGGGAACACTCCTCAGTCTCTGAGACAGAAGGTTGGTGGGGGTGGACTGGGACTTACGTTGTTACAGTGATAATCATAGAGCCCATGTCCTCATCCTTCAATATATGCAAAACACTTATACATTATTATCTCACTGAACCTTCATGATATCCCATGAGGTTTTAGTGTTTTAATTGCAGTGATGTGCTAGAATCAGCTTGCAACCTCCTAACTTTGCACTCCACAGTATTAGATTGGTAGTTTGAAGTCAAACATCATTGAAATATCTCACCATAGATATTTGAAACTACTCTATTGTAACTCAGGGCATTTTCTTGGAGACCTATGTTTTGAACATTAGTAATGCATCACTGAACATAAACTCCACCATAACTGAGTCATTAGTTTTTAATCTTTTGTTATCTGTTGCCCTGGCATCAAGGACAGTGTCCTGCAGGAAATAAGTATTCAACAAATATTTCAATAGGTAATCTTAGTACAGCTTGATCATTCCAAACATTAAAAATCCAAAATCCAAAATTCCAGCATGATATTCATGAAGTTACAGACTTTGGAATACTTCAAATTTCAGAGTTTTGGACTGGGGATGCTCAACCAGTAAAGTCTACACAATTATTTTGCAATCTGAAAAACCCCTGAAATCAGAAACACTGCTGGTTCCAAGGATTTTGGAGAAGGCATACTCAATCTACATCCCCATTTTACAGCTAAGAAAAACAGGCTCAGGAAAGTTTCCACCCCATAAACAGAGAGATACCCTCAGATTAGCAAGCATCCTTTAGAACAGTGGTAGTGAACCTATGGTACAGTG
This sequence comes from Dasyprocta punctata, assembly GCA_004363535.1. NCBI lineage: Eukaryota > Metazoa > Chordata > Mammalia > Rodentia > Dasyproctidae > Dasyprocta > Dasyprocta punctata. The sequence continues at coordinate 15,389 of RJWM01021237.1, read as the reverse complement.
TTTGTACCTTGAAGAGCTCTAAAAGGTTCACCATCACTGTTCTAGAAGGATTCTAAGAGAGCATTACCACCATGGTCACATCCTAAACACATACATTGGCTTGAGAAATGACAAGATCCAAAGGGCCACTTGATTAACAAGCATTGTTGATGCATTTCCCTCCATGCCATGTGTTGGACAAAAATAAATTCACTCTCATCTCACATCTACCTAATTAGGCTGTACTCAAATATTTCCAGACTTCAGATTAACAGTAGAAGCAGATTAAAGTCATTCACAGCCACCAGGAAGGGACAGGGTAGCTGCTGGCAGTGTATCCCCTTGCTCAGTAACCTGAGTCTCACCACAAATCTGCATTATTCTTCCAGGAGGACAGTCATGATTAAAGGATTCCTACAACAGCTGAGGCTCAGTGATAAGGACTCTTGGTTCAGACACTTCTAAGCTACAAAAAGAAAATAAGTCATCATTTTGCATCAGGCTTCTGTGTATGTTATTTTTACTGGAGGCTTTGGGTTGGAGACAAAGTAGTCTTGGAATATTGAATTTTTTTATAAAAAAGCAGATACATAATTTGATTGATGAGTTTTTTGAAGGGGGAGGGTGAGTATCATTACATACAGTTTCATTAATTAATCCCTCTTCCTGTGAGACACACCTACCAATGTTCAGGGAAAGAGCCAGACATTTATTAAACTCTAGTGAGTGGAAGGCGTAGGGCAATGTAACCTAAATATTATTTCCCATTCACATAAAAATTAGTAAACGTTAGTGCTGCTAACTCTACTTTATTAAAAGCAAACTTCACATGGAGGGATTCAGCAGTGTCCCAAAGTAAAATGGCTAGAAAGGACTAGAACAGATTGACATTCCAGGCATTCCTAATCCACAGCTCACATGATTTCATCTAGTCATTGCCTGTTTTAAAAGAAATGGTCCATAGTCTCAAGGTTAGCTTTTCTCTGTACAGAATCTGAAGGAAGCAGCATTAGATGTTGGTCTGTGCAGTGGTCTTCAACAGGAAGGGTACCACTTTGCCCCTTCCCCAGCCAGGGAATTCCTAACATTATCTGTAGACTTTTCATTGTCAAAACTTACGAAGGTTGTAGCTACTGGCAGCCAGTGGGTAGAAGTCAGGAAGACCACTAAGCGTCATACACAGTTTAGGACATTCCCTACAACAAGGAATGATCTAGCCCAAATGTCAATAGTGTCCAGGTTAATTAAGTCTGGTCCATAGTGACCACATGTGCTTTTCTTCCCAGAAATAATTTCCCTAGAGAGAAGGCTCAATCTATGATGGTGGGGTTTCAGTCATAAACTGGAGAAATACCCGAGCACACGGGAGTCTGACTGTAGTCCACATGTAACCTTTTAAAAGTGGCTGCCAAATCTATTTTCTGTGCCCAACATCAATTCATATCTTGTCCACTATTACTAATTAAATTTTTTTACAAATCTCAGGGCTTCATAAAAAAATTATATACAACGTTCTCTGTCAACTTGTTAGAACTGAAAATGCCTAACTTTAAGATTCATGTTTTATTAAGTGTTAAAACAAAACAATCTTTGAAAACAAAAAGAAAACCAAAGCTTTCATGCTTTTATTACCAAAGTAATATGCACTTGTTGCTGAGAATTTAGAAACTAGAAGCTAATAGAAGAAAATAAAATTCTATGGCAAATCCATCACCAAGAAATAACGTCATGATATTTTGGAGAATGGAATTCTAGCCTTTTTTCCAGTATAAAAACATGTGAATGAAATTATTCAAATAGGCCCTGCAATAATCAGGAAGGCGTGTGAATTCTGGCAAATAATCCTAATGAACAATAGCAGCAACAGTGGCAGAAATAATAGCTAATATTTATACAATACAGATTCCATGCCAGATGCTTTCTAAGCTCTTTGAAGTTAGGAACTCTTTAAATGCTTCCCACAAGTCTAGGAGACTTGTGGGTACCATTACTATGCCCATTTTCAAGACACAGAGACCATAGAGGCCATTACCACAATTGTCTTCATTTACCGGCAGTTGCTTAAGAAATCACTTGAGCCTGGAAGATGATACGGAGCTTCCTTTTTTTATCCACAGTCCCTTTTCAGTCTATTCCCACTTACCAGTCCCAAAAGCTCTGCGTGTACTATGGCCACTGTAACAAATTATTGCAAACTGGGTGTCTTAAATCAACATAAGTTGATCTTCCCACATGCTGGAGGCCAGAAGTCAAAATCAAGGTGTTAGCAGAACTGCATTTCTCAGAGGCTCAGGGTAGGAGGCTTTCCTTGCTTCTTCTACCTTGGCATAGCTGTCACAGGCACTCCTTGGTTTGTGGCTGCTTCCTTCTCTGCTGCATCTTCAACTTGCCTTTTGCTCCAAGGATTCCTGTAGATTTTTCCCATCTTTCTTCTGTCTTGCATGTCCTGTCTTTCCCTCCAGTTTCTTAGCTCCACACACACACACACACACACACCACACACACCACACACACACATACACACACTTCCAGATCTTAAGCCTGGAAATTGAATTCTCTGTGTCCATACTGCAATACACAAGATCTCTCTGGTTGCTTCTGAATCTGAGAAATCTTTAAAGCCTGAGTCTTAGAGACAAACCCAAATTTCTCTTGCTAATCTTGGTTGCTTCTCATCATGTAAGTGAAGACTCCTTCTTTGTCCATAATGAGCCCAGGGAACAATGGATGGAGAGTACAAAGAAAAGCAAAGAAATCTGCCTTTATTTTTCTCACAATGACTAATTATTTTTCTACCAATCAACTCAATTGGCTAACAGAAAAGTCACAACAGCTCAACACCTCTTACAGGAATTCTGTTATCTTCATCTTTTAGCACTTCTGGGGAGAAGAAATGATTCTCAGGGAGGCAAAAAAGTATATCTTGAAAGAACAGTAATAAAAATTCCTCCTCCCTGCAGCTTTCAGGTTCATCCTTCCTCAAATTTCAGAGATCCATAGACCAGAAAATGCCTGGTTTTTAAAGTCACTGCCATGGGCCCTTTAATTCAGGAAAGCAAAATCAAAGCTTCGTATGAGTCTATAATGGGATGACAAAGTCATTCTAGATTTTGGGTTCTAGGTATTTTGAATGACATGAGCTGGCAGGACAGGTTACAAAGCAGAAGGTACTGAAAAGACACTGTGGGCGGCACAGTGGGCCAGATCTGGAACTTGCAGGAGATGGACACGACTTTGCTCCATAAGATACATACTCCTGAATTTCACTTTATTATAAAATAGGCCCAATCTCCATTAAATATTTCATATGTACATATATAGTTGCATACTTTGAAAATGAGACATATTCACATTCTTAACTGGTATTAAGTGTACAGTGTTGGAGTTTTCATTTGCATAATAAAATGCTATGCAACAGGAGATGAGGGTTAATCAAAAGGTTTTATCACTCTTTTTAATTATCTTCATTATGCTGGAACAAGATGTAAATTTTAATTCTACCTTGTTAGCTAGCAGATTCCACCAAAGTTTGGATATCCTAATGATCTGTCATTTTTAATAGACACAGATGCCAGTGATTTTAGCAAACTAAATACGCTAAATATTGTAAGCTTTATTAATTTGATTGATATATCATTTAATATAATTTTGTAATTATTAATGTTAAACATAAGATCTATGTGAGTACTCCAAACAGAGGCCACTGTGGACCTCAGACATGTACTCTTGGTTTTTCTTCTTCATTGTATTCTTTATCATCCAGTGTTTGGAATTCCTCCTTATTCACACAGCCCTTCTTTGTATCTCTTTCCATGACATCAGATCTTAGCCACAGCTTGCAATCTGTGCATGATTCTTTTTCACTGACCCATATACTCTAAGTTTCTGAAAGGATAATTAGCCCACAGAGGCAAGAAAGGTTTTCAAAGGGTGGGCGGTGGAGAGTGCTTACGTAAGTGTTGGGTTTCTCTGTTAGACTCATCATAGAGAAGTCAAGTGAAGTCTTCATCCCTACCTGATCAGCCAAAGGCAGAGCCTGCATATCACACTGAAATGAATGCATTGCTGAGAAATAAACACCAAAAGTCTCATTTCCAGGATGCCAGGAAATGCGGTAATGCAGAAAAAAGTGGCTGAGCAGTAAGCTGGTGGGAGGTGGGGACACCAAGCCAGTTTCAGAGCTTGCGGGAATAAGCAAAGCCATCCTCACTGGTCAAAAAGGCTGGGTGAATGGACCTTTCTCATGGCCCTAAGTCTGAGATTGAGAAGGTGTGTAGGATGGTGTGATACAAATTTATTATGCGATTTGACATCATAGCCACAGGACGTCAATTTTGATCTCTCCCCTAGCTTTCTGCTCCCATCAGCAAATCATTAATCTTCTCTGAGCCTCAGTTTCCTCAAACATGAGAAAGAGATGGATCATGATGGTCATGAATTTTATGTAACATTAATCATATCAATACCTAGCTTATATTGTGATAGTGTATTTGTGTGTGGTTTTAATAAAATTAAAATTAATTATAGAGGGAATGGATCCATTACTAAGATTTGAATATAATTCCTTTTCTGGTGTAATAGCACTGCATCAGCACTCTCCAATAGAAATTTCCAAGACAAGAAAAATATTCTGCACCTGTACCATTCAACAGGTAGCTATTGGTCAAACAGAGATACTGAGGGCTGAAAATGTGGCTAGTACATTCAGAGTGACAGAATGTTAAATTTCATTTAATTTTGACTAATTTAAATTTAATTGTGAAAATACCTGTAGTTAGATTTGGCTACTATCTGCTATACTGGACCATGTCACCCTATATTGATTCCAGCCTACAACTGAGACAGATAAGGAGATTCTTATTCTATAGAGAAAGTAGGCTTTATTGCTTACTCAGCCCAGTGATTGCCATGTTACTTTCAATGCCCAAGAGACAAGGATATCAGTTGCACTGTTTTTAATTTCCTTAATTTATCTGTTAGTGATTAAGTCTCTATTATACATCCAGTCCTGCGCCAGGTACGAAGAAGTAAAATATGGCAATGGCCTCAGAAGTTCGTAGTGGGAAAGACGGGTTGAGAAAAGGGTCATCAATCATACATCAGGAATTCCAGGAGCTACAGGAAACAGTGATGCCTAGAGAGAAGCGATGATGGTCTCCTAATCCTCCACTTCACACCAGGAAGAGGGAGTGAGAAGAAGTTACTGGGACAAGGAGGGTGAAGAAGAAGTAGCCAGGGTAGGAGGAGATGACAAGAAGGGTGGGCCAGGCAAAAAGACTGCCTACAGAAATACAGGTGATACAAAGCTTATACTTGCAGTCATCATGAATAATGCAAGGAATAGTAGACCTTAAAAAGTTTTTGCAGATATGACCTTCCATCCCATTAGGACAGTGGAAAAATTAACTTCTGTTGTTATCAGTCTGCTCTTCTATGATCATCCAAAGTCAAGCAAAATTCTCGGATTTTTACATGGTCTATTTCAGACTCTCTGACAAAGGCCATCCAGTGTATTAATTACTGCACTGTTACCTTGAAGATGCTTATTTACTCTGTAAATCCCTTTTCCAGTGTCCAGGGCCAGAATTCCCTTATTGGACTTTGTAGACATCCCCTTGGAACTACCTGCTCCTGAGGCTGAATAGGCACTAACACTTTTTGATTTATACTTGGTGCACCTGCCTTAGCTTCCTGTTCTCATCTCCCTCATCTTCTTCAACTCTGTCTACTATCAACGTTCAGTCTGGAATGAGATACTTTGTTTCTTATCAGTTGGCCCTTAAATAACTTATATTGGTATTAGGAGTAAGAAGATGAAAGGCTCAAGCTAGTAATTTTTGTTAGTAATTCATATGTTACGAAATATTACAAAATGGTATGTACTCATTATGGTAGTCCCGTATGTAACTAATCCTGAAGTGCTGGACAATTAGGGCATTGTCATAATCGTTATTTTCAGACTTTTATTAAGTACGTTTTGGGCTGTTTACATTTGAACTCCTTTGTTTGTATCAAAGATTCACCACTGTGTGTAAGTCTCATAGCCATCATAGCCTGCCTACTATCAAATTAACTGAAAGATCAGTGTTATGGGTTGAATTATGTCACACCAGAAAGATATTCAAAATCCTAATACAAGTCACCTCAGAATGTGACCTTATTTAGAAACAGGACCTTTGCAAATATAGTTAAGCTAAAATGAGAATATTTGGATTGTCCCTGATATATTGGATGCATTTATAAGAAAGAATAAATCACACAGATCAGCGTGCACAGAGGGAAGATAATATGAAAAGACACAGACAGCAGACAGCCATCTTCTAGTCGAAGAATGCCAGAGACCTTCAACAGGTAGAAGAAAGATCTAGGGCTGACCCTTCCCTAGCACCTTCAGGCAAATATGGCCAGGCCTCTTCACCTTGACTTTGGCCTCCAGATCTGTGAAGCAACACATTTGTGTTCCTCTAAGTCACCCAGTTTATGGTGCTTTATAAGAGCAACTGTGAGGAACTGTTACAGCAGCTGTAGGGATCTAATGTAGGCAGTTCCTCCCTTTCTCAGATTCCCTTGCAGTTATATTAAAGGCATGTGACCAAAGGTTAGCCAATCAGGTGCATTCAAGCCTCGAGTCAACCACGGGGCATAGCAGTAACATTCTCTCTACTTGAAACTTGTGCCAGCTGAGGCAACACGTAGTACTGCTGCTTGAACCAGACAGGTGCATGACATGAATTTTCCAGGGTTCTGCTATGTAGCCTTCCTCTATTCTATTCCCATTGCTATATAGCATGGCCAGCCTCAGGGAACAGATGAGAATAGAGGAAACAATTTCTTTTACCTGTAACTGATGTGCCTGGTGATACAGATATGAGCTGTAAAAGTTTTCTTCAGAGTGGTGGAAAAGGGGCAAGTGTGCTCTGTCACTGGGGTGTCACTCAGTCATTCCAGTTTGGAGGGGACTGGGATCTAGGTGGGAACTGGGAAGATAAGAGAGCCTGGCAGAGAAGGATATCCAGAGTGTAAAGTGTGTGCATGTGTGTGTGTGTGTGAGTGTGAGCAGGTATATGTGTATATTTCAACATCCTGAGCCAGAGACCCTGCAAAGGGACAGCAGGTGACCACGCCCGTGGGGGTGAACTTGAGTCGCCTGGCAGAGCTCACTAAATGTGCGTTCAAGCTTCACCAGTGCTGAGCCCAGGCGACGACAGTTTCCAAGTTTGAAAAATGAGCCGCTTCGCTCGCCTGGTGCTAATGCCTTTTTCGAAGAAACTTACATCTTGGAAATGTCATGACACATTGCAATCACGGAGAACACAGCCACAGTAATTGGGAGTGTTTCTTCAAGAGCAGAGCGTGTCGAAGAAGATACATGGCTCGCAACATAATTTCCCGCAACAATAGTAGTGTGGGATGGGGGTGGGAAAAGCTGCCTTTGACATAAACCCTGACTGGAGCTCCAGCAGCTGGGTCTTTCCGGAGTAATGGCACTGCTTTGGATATCAAGAGAACACAGAGCTAGGACTGCCCAGATGCAGACTAGTTGTGTGACTCCCATGCCTATGAATGCTGTCATGACTTAGTTTCTCCATTTCACAAATAGGAATGATACATTTCATTGCTCATAGTATTGTGGGACAACAAAATGTGAACAAACTAGTAATAATAAAGAATTAGCAAGCAGACAGTACTACTTTTTAGATACTAAGTGCTCTTCATATATGAACTCAAATATGACACACAAGAACCCCATCAGGTTGACATCAAATAATCACAGAGGATATTGAGGTACAAAGGAACTAAATGTCTTTCTCGAGATCTTGAAGCTAGAATGTAGCAATGCCAAGATTTAGATCAAGGTGGTCTACTCCGTCATCCAAATTCATGACCACCACTATGACTCATATTTTACAACAGATGCCATTGTGGAAAGCACCAAGTGCCAGTGAATACACTTTGTGTTATTATCTACCAGGTCTAGCCTTTTTAAAAGGGTGGGCTCACTTCCACCTGCAACAGTTTTAAATAAATTGTGATAATGACACCAAAATTCATTGTAACAGTTCCCATTGTGTCCCAAGAAGTTGACAGTTTCAGTGAATGATCCCCATTTAATGCCTCCACCATAACTAAGCACAAAAGAACTGTTCACCCTGTTAAAATTGAGAGACTCAAAGTTCAGGGAATCTGACAGTCCCAATATTATCCAGTGGAATAAATGGCCCTGATCAGACTGAAACTCCAAGTGGACAGATTATGGTCTCTGCACTCTTACCTCTATAGAATCACATGATAGACTAGTTTCTCTCAAATGAACATCCATTTAAAATACTTGCACCTTTGGGCTCATTTCCAAGAGAATGAGAAAAGCAAAAAGATGTTAACAAGATAATGTAAATATTAACATTCACGTTAAGAGATTAAATGACCTGGAAGCCTCATTTTTAAAGGCCAGCCTTTCTGGTCTTCATTCACCAAAAGCACTATAACCTTTTCTATGAGGAAATTATGCAACCGGTATCTGCTTTGTCCAATGCTCAAGACTTCCAGCTGTCATCTGGGGAACAAAGAGAAAGGAGAAAACTATTTCCTCCTGTTCATCACCTGTTTGAGTCAGGTTCCAGGATATGTGTCTGGCCCAGACTTTCTGCTCCCACTAGCTCACCACTCACATGTGACATTGGATGTTGGAAAAGATAAAGATTTGGAATATCAAATCTTTAGTAGAAACAGAGATTTATCAAGAGCATCACACGATGTGCAACTGAGTGAATTCTGAAGTGCTGCTTTTAAAAATGAATCACCAGATTTGATTTGTGATAAAAATGATCAGTGTTGATTCATAAATATTAAAAGTTGCAAGCATGCTCAGAAGTATTTGAGTTGGTTGTCTCCGGTGTTTTTTTTTTAATATGAGTAGGATTCCCACTGGTTGCCTTCAAGGAGAAGGGCCGAGCAAAATAAGATAAGAGAAATGAATACACTAGTGGTTTTAGATGTTGTGTGTATATGATTTTGATATCCAATCCTGACATGTCCAAGTTGTGTGGCATTGGACAAATCCCTTTACTCTTAGACTAACTACTTCTTCTGCCAAATTACAGGAATGGTTTCCACAACTTGTTTCTTTATCTATGTTTCTTTCACATCACTAAACCCAGCAAGTAGGCATAGCAAATGTTCAATTAATGAATGGCAAACAATAAAGGTTGCTGTGTGCATTACATGAAAGAGCTTACTTTGTAAATGGGTTAGCTGAATTCCTGGTACATATTAGTGCCTAATAAGTGGCTATTTCCTAACCTATCATCCGCAGCTTTTAATTTTTGCCTTAATAATGCTTCCCTACACTTTGTCTTTCAAGTGCTATGAGTGCATTGAACACATTTTTGGAATTTTAAAGTACCTCAAATGTAAACTGAGCTAAAGTGAATCCCTATCCTCCCTTCAAAATTCTTTATTTAGTATGCCCATCTCAAGAGATAGTAATGCCATCATTCTAGTTGCTAAGAACAAAAATAAAAGGACAAAACCCAGAGTAACAGAATAAAAAATTATTTGATTCAGTTATATGTTGAAACTATGTTATTTGGTACATAAATAATCACAGCCTTTATATATTTGTTATAGTGTGGCTTATCAGTAGAAAGTGATACTCCCTGCATTTCATGAATTTTGTTTTGTATGTTACCTTATCTAAGAATAGCCCAATTTCAACTCCTTCTTTTTGTTTGTTTTTCTCAGATAAAGTTGAACTTATTGATTTTAAATTTTTATGTCATTTCACTTTGCAGTAAGTTGGATTTGTGGATTTGATTTCTTTTTTAAGAACTTTTCTTCTTTTAACTTATCTGCTTTTTAAATAAAGGAGTTTAAGCCATGAATATTTATCTTAAATAATATATTTACTCATTTTATCTTATACTTTCTACTTGTTTGGTCTTAGAGTTTCTTTGAAATTTATTTTGCTTTCCTGACCTTTCCCATAGGATTATGATTGGTTACTATGTGCCTTTCCAATGATGTGAAACATATTCATCTTATCTTTTATTCTATTGTTTATTAATATTAATTTTTTCAAAAACATCATTTACACTACACTATGTTTAGCTCATCCCTACAACTGTATACATTTCAACTTCTTAATTGTCTGTCTTACCACATATGACTTCCATTATAACTTACCCAACAGGTACAATTTGCATATGCCCCGTGAGGTCAGACATCTTTCCTTGCACAGCAAAAAGCAAGGAACATTGTGCTCAACACACACTCATATCCTTTTGATTAAAGGAACTTTTTATCCCTTCTTTCATTCTACTTAGACTTTGTAAATATAACCAACAAGTCAATGCCAGATGACTTCTATATTATTATTTTTATAGGACAAAACTTTTCTTTTGAAGATTGTATTTGACACTTACTAAACACCACCCTAAATTTCACTACCTCTAATTCTACTTTTAGTCAAGAATATGCATTCCCTTTTTTTACAATTTTTTTTATTTTTAAAAAGCAAGACAGAAAAAAGGTAGAAGCAATACAGAATTTCAAAAAAAAGTAAGAAATCAATACTAGTTAATAAATTACATATTGTTATCTTAGAAGTGGTTGTTCAAGTTATGAAATCTAGACATGAAATATCAGACAATCAAACAATGACAACACAAACTATTCTTTCTAATGAACTAACAGAGAATTAGTAGTATAGTTATCTATCTTGCATATTTATACATACATAGTTATATGTATTTTGAGCACTTTCTTTCCCTTTCCCTATTACAATATCTATTAAGATCCAAAATGTGTTCCCTTTTATGCTAGAAAAAATGCCTAGTCTTAAATGTCATAGTTCCCTCCATAAGATCTGTGAAAAAGAAGGTATGAGGTAAAATTAATTGAGGTGATTATAAGGAAAATGGAAATTTTACTACCTAGATCCTTAGTAGTTCAATGCATTAGACAGTAATTCAGTGTCTATTCTGTGCTGAATACCATTCCAAGTATAGGTGTAGTAAGATGAATAAAACCTTCACTCAACAAACATGAACTGAGTCCCTTGTATATGATAGGTGCTGTATGAGAACCAGGTACATAGCAATGATCATATAGGCACCCTTCATGCCCAAACCAGTTGTACCTCACATCCAATTGCTGTATAACAAAATATGAAATCCTGGTTTCCTTTTAAAAGAAATCTCTTTGGGGCAGGAAAAAAAACAACAAAAAAGTTACAGAAATTTCAGGAAGTTCTAAAATCCTTTCACTGGAAACTGGATAAAAGATATTTTGAGCCAAGTGCCCAGGTACATCATTTTGAGAGACAAATTACCAGTTAAATTTTAAATAGCATTATCTAAATGAAAAATATCAAAGTATGAGATATCCCAGCAAGAATAGCTCCAATTTCCTGCCTGGATGCTAAATAAGGAATAGACTGTTTAATATCATCTTGATAACATTTTTATAGGTTCATGTTGGCCCATCAGATTGCAATTTGTCACCTGCTCTCTAACAATTTTCTAATTCTTCATCACTTTGCAATGTAAAATAATAGGCACAGAATTGCAAGGCTTTTTTAATAATAGAAAGACAGAGTGGGAGTTGGGAACTTTATTTCTACCATATTTTTTTCTGCTTAGAATAAGAATGGTTGTCAATAATTCAAACACAATATAGCACTGAGCTCATTTTACTTTTTTCTACTGACTCAATCTGTGAAAGAAAACACAGTATGAAAAAGAAAGTTCTCAAATCTCTTTTTCCTAACATTCTACTTCTTCCAAAAGTTGGGAATGGGATGGTAATGGTAAGAATACACCCATTTGTCTTTTATTCAATTGTTTTAATGTAGTGAATGCTACACTCTCCAGTTTGAATGTTTAGCCATCAGGTTCCTGTTTCCCCTTCAGTCATCAGCAAGTGGTAGAAAGAGGGGAAGTTAACTACTGGTGAATTTCAGAGAGGCTCAGATCTGCTTACTGTGTACTGTGGCCCCAGTGATATTACTAACTGGGACTAGATAGGTACCAGCCAAGGAACAAGAGTAATATCTCTATTATTTATTTATTTTTTAAAATACCATCTATTAATTGCTATTGGCTGGGAACCAAGAACATTCCTCTAATAACAGTTGATTATTTACTAGGAGAAACTGCATGATAGATGAGATATTCTTTGAGATATTCTAAATACTAATGCGTTCGTACATGGATGCTAGGGAGACAACTTTGTGAACAACATTTTCAATAGCCATAGTATCTAGTTACTTTTACCAAATAGTTTATGAAACTTTCTCACTCACATGATTTCATCTGATTCTCAGTGTAATGTTAAAAGGAGAGCACCTATCATTATATCTGTATCATGCACAATTTCTTTGCTTTGTTTTATATAATTTTTTCTATATCATATGTCACCTCTAATATAACACTAATAATACTTTTTAATTACATGGATTGCTGTTTTTTCTCTTCTGCTAAAATGAGAGGAGAAATGTTTATTTAGAAAACTCATTAATTCCAAATATCTACAATAGATCCTAGCATATAGCAGGTACTCGATACAAGTCAACTGAGTGAATGAATATGAGTGCACGTGTCAGATACTTACCATCCTCTGTTTAATAGTCACCATGCAAAGTAACTTTCTCTGGATCACAGGTCTGCTGTTCCCTAAGCATGATATTTGTTTCTAAGATGTCTTTTCCCTTCTTAATATCCAAGCATTGGTTATAGGGTTTGATAGTCCTGGACACTTGATAATATCAGTTGTTCATGAGAAAAATGAAAGCTGTTGAGGCATCATTTCTCTGCTTTCTATTATCTGTCCAGAGCTCAAAGCTAGCCAATTATCATTCTCCTTTCTCTTTGTTCATGTCCTGTACATTACATGACTATGTGTTTTCATAATAAACTCATTTCATTTTTTTAAATTAAATCTAGAAGCCGGGTATGGTGGTGCACGCCTTTAATTCCAGCACTCAGGAGGCTAAGATAGGTGGAGCATTGTGAGTTCGAGGCCGGCTTGGGCTACAACATGAGCGCAAGGTTGTCCTAAGCTAAATAGTGTGACCCTGCCTCAAAAAAACCAGGGCCAGGAGTTTGGTTCAGTGGCTTAAACGCCTGCCTGGCAGGCATGAGGTTGTGAGTCAATCCCCGGTGCCACAAAAAAAAAATTAAAAAAATAAAAAAAATGAATTACATCTAGATGAGGAAATTAAATTTAGGTTATAATCAACACATGAAAATCAATAGCATTCCTACACACCAACAATTCCTCAAACCTACTGAGAAAGAAATCAGAAAAAATAATTATATTTACAGTAGCTTCAAAAAATTAAATGCCTAATGTTAGCCTAACCAGTGAAATGGAAGACTCCTATAATGAAAACTATCATACTCTGAAAAAAGAGATGGAAGATAATATTAGAAAATGCAAAGGCATCCCCTGCTCCTGGATAGGCAGAAATAATACTGTTAACATGGTCATATTCTGTTTATCCATTCATCTGTTGACAGGAATATAGGCCACTTCCATAATTTACCTATGATGAATTGTGCTGTTATAAACATCAGTATACATTTATCGCTGCTAAGTGACCAAAAATGATATACTGAAGTAATACACACTGAATTAAAATACCAATGCATTCATCACAAACTAGAAAAAAGTTTTAAATTTTATGTTAAACCAGAAGAGATCCAAAATCATGAATGTAATCCTTAGCAAAAGAGCAAAGCAGGTGGCATTACAATCCCACTTCAAGTTGTACCTCAAAGCTACAGTAATAAAAACAGTATGACACTGGCTCGAAAACAGACATGTTGAGCAGTGGAATAGAATTTAGGATGCAGAGACAACCTCATATGTATTCAGCCTTCTGATTTTTGAAAAGGATACACCGGAGAAAAGACAGCCTATTAATAAATGATGCTGAGCAAACTGTATACCCACATGTGGAAGTATCAATCTAGATTCATATCTCTCATCCTACAGTAAAATAAATCAAAATAGGTCAAAGACCTACATGTGAAAACATTGAATCTTCTGGAAGATAAAATGTGCAAAATCCTTGAAGGGATAGCCATAAATAAGACCTGTCTGAATATAACCCCAATTGCATAAGAAATAATACCAAGAATGAACAAATGGGATTATATCAAAATAAAAAGGTTCTACACAGCAAAAAAAAAAAAAAAAAAAAAAAAAAAAAAAAAAAAAAAAAAAAAAAAAAAAAAAAAAAAAAAAAAAAAAAAAAAAAAAAAAAAAAAAAAAAAAAAAAAAAAAAAAAAAACAATCGAAAGAGTGAAGAGACAATCTATAAAACAGGAAACTATTTTGCCAGCTACTTCTCAGACAGGAAAATAAAAAAGTTCAAAAAGTTAGACCTCTCAAATAAAAGACTCAATTTAAAAAATAACTATTGAATAGACAGCTCTCAAAAGAAGTACAAACATCTAATAAACACGTAAAAAATGTTCTGCATCCTTGACCATTAAAAATGTGTATCAAAACAACACTGAGATTCCATCATATTCCAGTAAGAATAGATATCATCTAGGGCTCAAAAAAAAAAAAAAAACTGGCAAAGTTACTGGGGTTAAGAAATTCTTCTGTTGTTGGAGTAGGAGTATAAACTAGTACAACAACTGTGGAAAACATTACAGAGATTCCTCAAAAAAACTAAAAGTAAAAATTTCATTTGACTCACACATTTCCCTTTTGAGTGTCTTTCAAAAACAGTCATAGTATAACAGTGCTACATGTATTCACCCATGTTTTTAACACCATAGTTCATGATAGATAAATTATGGGAGTGGCCTGTATCCCTGTCAACAGATGAATGGATAAAGCAAATGTGGTATACAGACATAATGAAGTGCTACTTAGAGATAAAAGAGAATAAATTTGAGTCATTCGTAGATACATGAGTGTACCTTGATACCGTAATGCTAAGTGACATAAGGTAGACACAGAAGTTTAAATAACTCTTATATGAGAATCCCCAAATACAAATAATTTAAAGGGCAAAATAAAAGATAGATAATAGGTTACAGAGGAAATTTAAAAAATGGCAGAGTATAGATGGACAGCAAAATATCATCTCTCCAAGACCTGGAGTCAGAATACCTGGAAGATGGCAACTAGGTTAAAAAAAGGTAGATTTTCAGGAATCAAAAAGAAGCTGACAAGGAAACTAGAAACCACAAGAAAGCTGGAGAAACTGAGTACAAAACAAAGAGAAAAAAAATGAAGCAGTTTGAAATGGTAACCCAGCTGCCTGAAGTGGGGACCTGTCTTCTCTAACACAAGAGAAGCCCAGAAAGGGTGGCAGCCTCAAGGAGAAATGATGGATCAGACTGGTAGTGCTAGCTTCAAGAAAAGGCCATAGTTATTGTAAACTGCAGAAA
>RJWM01021236.1:0-36092 GCA_004363535.1 Dasyprocta punctata | reverse complement strand
AAATGAATGGACCTTAAAACCATACTCTTCAGTGAAATAAATCAAACATACATGCGAGAATATCAACTTGTTTCTCTGGTGTGAGAAACCAGAAGTATAAATAAGGACCAGAATATGTACTAGACATTATGAAATAGGAAGAAAACGCTCATTTGGCAAGGGGAGCTAGGGAGGGTGAAGGGGGAAATGAAGGAAGGGGAAAGAAAAAAAATGAGAAAAGAAGGAAAAGTCAAAACAAAGATTTTGTCAATAAGGAGGGAGAAAGGGATTGACGGGAGGATAAGGGAATGGGGGGGAGGATCTGAGATAAATCATGTACAGTTACAAAGCCCCTATGATGAAAGTGATCATTATGTATATTTAAAATGTACCAATAAACTTAATTTAATATATATATATATTTTTTTTTTTCAAAGTAGGCTTATGATGGCTGCCTGAAGAGCCAGGTGTGAAAGAATGCAAAGGACTGGATGCACACTGAAATTCCAAAGAATCCAGATGGAAGTTACAGGCCCGGAGCTCACTGCAGTCAAAGTCTGTATCAGGAAGCCAAAGGGTCTGCACTGGAAGCTGGGAGACAGACATCCAAAGCAAAGGCGAAGACTGGGGCTCCTCTAAACAAACAGAAGCGAAGCCGGGCGTGGTGGCGCACGCCTTTAATCCCAGCACTCGGGAGGCTGAGGTAGGTGGAGTGTTGTGAGTTCGAGACCTGCTTGGGCTACAACACGAGTGCAAGGCCGGCCTGAGCTACACAGTGTAACCCTGCCTCAAAAAACTAGGGCTGGGAGTTTGGCTCAGTGGCTTAAACGCCTGTCTGGCAGGCGTGAGGCTGTGAGTTCAATCCCCGGTGGTGCAAAAAAAAAAAAAAAAAAAAAGAAACAGAAGCGAGTCTTCTCTGCTCTGTGTTCCACCCAGGCCGCCGGCCTCTGTGGGTGCTGCTTACAACTGTGCTCCGTCTCCTTCTTTAGCAAATCCATTAGCCATACCAGGAACTATATCAGTCAGCTGGGTGCTTCTCATGCAAATTGAAACCACAGTTACCTAACATAAGTAGGTTCAAAAACAAGTGACTAAAGGAATTTCACCTTAAAAGTAAATTAAAATTAAACTTAACACATACAGTTTATAGATTAATGGGAAACAGAGATGTCTTTGAAATTATGAGAACCAGAACTAGTTAACTAATTCAAAAATATGTGCTTAACAAGTACCGAACTAATTCAATATGTATTACCACTTATAATGTATTAGCTCAACGCTAAAATCTTTCATATTATTGATTAAAAAAGCTGTCTGCTATTTTGAATTTCATTTTTTGGTTAATGATATTGAACTATATTGAATTTTTAAGTCATTTGTATTATCTTTAAACAATTAGTTGACTATCTATTGTGAGCTACTATCCTTAGTTCATGATCTCCTTATATTTTAGTGTATTAACCTTTTTCAAACCTGCTGTAGCTATTTTACAAGTTACTTCTTGTTTTTTAAAATTTTCTTCATGACAATTTATATTTCCATATTGTCAAATCTATTGAGTTTTACTTTGTGATTTGTTCTTTCTTTTGAAAACATTAAATTTTATTTACTGGCTTGGCAATAATGAAGGTAAATCTTACATGCATATAAAAATTCACTATTTGCATATATTATCTCAAGCTGTTGCAGTAGGAACAAGTAAACCAGGTTCCTGTGCAAATCAGTTGCTTTACATAACTTCACATTTTTTACATAACATTTTTTTTAAGGTTTAAAAATTCCTTTCTCCATAACCTGTATTTCCATCCATATGGGATTAAATATACGGAACAAATAAAATAAAATGGAAAACTATGGAGCCTGTAGAGGTTAGAACATGTGCTTATATTTGGTGATCTGTATAGAGATTATTGGCATTATTGAGGCAGAAGGTGCGATACAATGCAACTTGCTACCCATACAAAATTAAATACATACATGTATAAGAAAATATCTAAAAAGACCTTACTCAAATTCTGTCAGTATTTATTTTTGAGTCATGCAATTTCAGGTAATTTTTATAGTTGTTTATGTGTTTTTCTGATTTGTTTTGATACTATACAATAAGCATATATCAATTTTATTAAGACAATAGTTATTCTTAAAGCATAAATGAAAATTTTCTACATACATAAGGACAATAGTATTTGCCTATATTTTTTCCTCATCTTTTAATTAAATGTTTCCACACAAAAAGACACAGATAATATTTTCCTTAGCCTTGGAGCAATTTCTAAGAGACATACACTTCGCTATATTTGAGTAAATATGCATTTGTTTATCAAGAAACATATTTTCTAAGAACCATGGCCTGTATAAAAATTCCAAATGATAAACATTCCTAGGTGAGCTATTCTAATCTGCAGAACTTCCTACTGCATAACTTTCTGGATGATGTCATTCAGACCTCTTCCTGCATCTGGGACTCTTTCCAGTGGCTACACGTGGGAGCTTCCCGTTTTTGTTCTGAGTGATGTTTACTGGAAATGGAGGTTCACTAATAAGATCTCAGTTCAGATAGTTTTGTGGAGGCAGAAAGAATGATTGTGAAATGGATTTGGCCAAAAAATCTTTACTTTCTTCTTTCTAATTATCTTGTTTTGATAGACTGGCTTCCTTTTGTTTTGAAGTTACCTGTTGTGAGAAACCTAGGAGGAATAGCTTGGGCTGTGTCTTTGCTCCTCCTCCTCCTCTCCTTGCCAAGATCTCCACTTCAGTCTCACCCTCCCACCTCTCCACCGAAACCTGCCCACTTCCACATCTACTACCGAGAGTAGACGGAGACAGCCAGGAACCTGTAGACAGGATATTATATAGCTCTGTTCTCTTGGATTTGGAAGGAATTTAAAACAATATTTAAATGTGAATGAAAGAGGCAAGGGAGATTTGTCCAAGCCTGGACGGCTGGTTATGCCAGAAAAAAGTGGAAAACATAGATGTCCTATCTATGTTCAGGGCCTCAGGGTTAAAACTCATAAACATTTTTATCTTTTTTTGGGAACTGTGCATAAAGGCAACCTAGAGAGCTCCAGGTAAAAGAATGCTGTACAACAAGATTTTACTGCATGAAGAATTCATTTTATGTTAAAGATCAGCTAAATAAAATTTAAAAGCTTCTAAATGTACTCAGTTCTTCCATTTTTATGGATTCATTTGATTGTGTTTGGGGATCTCAGAGGTATGTGTAGTTTTTCTCAAAAACTTTGAAGATAATAAACTCTCAAAATTAATTACCAAAGTTCATTTAAAAATTCTTTTAAATAATCGAAAATGTGAAGGCTATACCATGGTACAGACTTCAGGATGGAGGGCGTTTGTTACTAATTCACGCAAGGATGTGGTGTCGCGACTCCTGAAAGGTGAGGAATTTCCTATCAAATGTCTTTCCTACCATCAGGCTGCCATTCCCTTTGCCGGGATACATGTGGGACACGGCTGTATCTGAAGGTTAAAGCTCTAAATAATTTCAAGGTGTTTTGACACTGCAAGATTACATTGTGAGTATCATTTGGACAGGTCATTCTCGTTTGAGGAATAATATCAAGCAGAAGATAAGACCACAGCTTGGGGGCACTACTCGTAGCAGGCACAGATAAAACACAGCCCTTTTGTTCTCTTTTGTTTCTGACTTTCAGGGCAAGGACATTTCTTCTCTACAAGAAATGAGTAAAGTGAGAGGGAGTAGAGAAAGAGAATGAACTTTGACAAAGAAAGATGGAAGTAAGAGAATGTAAAAGAACTCAGAGCAGCTCCAAGTTAGATCAAGTTTTCAACTTCAAGAAATAATGTCTTAGGGTCCTGAGAAAATGTTGTTTTGGGGTCACCAGTTGCTGATGTTTGGCTCATTACCGAGAATAGAGAAGATACCAGGAGACTGGTGACTGCAGAGAAAAAGAAAAAAATACAGAGCCAGAAACCTTGTAGATAATTATTCATAACTTCAATCTGAGGCAAGTCTATAGAATGGGCGACTGGGGAATAGTTTCAGGCACTAGGTGAGGGAACAAGTAGCACCCCGTATGCAGTGGTGTGGTGGTAAATGTTTAACAACTGGCTCTGGGAGTTGGGGAAGAGCTTGCCTTATAGCACTTGCCAATTTCTTTTCTTTTTCTTTTTTTTTTTTGCGGCACCGGGGATCGAACTCACAGCCTCACGCCTGCCAGGGCAGGCGCTTAAGCCACTGAGCCAAACTCTGGGCCCTGGTTTTTTGAGGCAGGGTCGCATTATGTAGCTCAGGACACTTGCCAATTTCTGTCATGTAAATACTGTAGCTAATTTCAAGCTACCAACTTGATGTCACTGAATGCAGAGTTTGGAAGAGATGCACAGTAGCTTACCCTTGTGTGACATTTCCATCACACGAATTCAAGCGATGTGAATAATGTCTAGAGCAGAGATAATAAAAAGTAGTAAAGTTGTTAGGAATGGATGAATTTTAGGTATCTATTACCTTTATTTTTAATATACCTAATTGTATATTTTGGTATTTTAACTTTTAATAGAGACTGCATTTCACAACTGGCTCAGATTTTTTTTTTTAAACTTCTAGAGATTAGAACGTAGGGTTTTAACACGTACTAGGCAAGGACTCTACCATGACCCTACAGCCCCAGCCCACACTGGAAATTCTTGCAAGTTTGCGTATTTAGTCTCCCAGACATGGTGAGCAAAAATGTAGTCAACTGCTACAAGGGTAGTGAGAAAACAGTTGGTTACTGCAACTGTCGGGCTACCCTCAGGTCACTTTACTACAGAGCATGTAACATAAAGTGGCACTGCTCCGGGAACAGCCAGGATGACAGAGAAACAGAGTCAGGAGTGTGGCAACAGTGGACAGAATCACAGCTGTGCAGGCTGGAGGTCCACCCTGTGCGAAATGGGATGATAGGCAGAGGTGCCTTCTTGTTTTCACATACTGTATTTGAAGGGGAGTGTTAGGCTTCTACTCTATGGGTAAAAGAAGATGCAGAAAAAGAGATTCCTTTTTGGTATAAGAAATTTCTTACAGGCAAAGCTATCACAAATGGAATGGGCAAAAGGTAGTTCTGCAGGAGAATGTGGGCAACAAATTTTAGGGACAGTGAAGTGATGATTCAGGCATCAAAAGAGGAGTTGTATAATCTTGAAGACTCCCTGAAGTCTATGATTTCTTAATTTTAATCAGTCTCTGTCTCTCTTTCTTCCTGCTCCACCCCACAATGGGGATGAAACAAACCCAGGACCGTGCAGGTGCAAGGCGAATACTCTCACACTGAGCTACAATCCCATTCCTTTCCAAATTTAATACCGAGTCAGGGTCTTGCCAAGTTGCCCAAACTGATCTCAAACTTGTGATCCTCCTGGCTCAATCTCCCAAAACAGCTAGGGTTGTAGGAATCCACCACCACAAATACTGCATACTAGACACATGAGAAAGAGCCACCCTCACTCCTGGCTCTGCTTGGCTCATCTCAGAAAGGTGGTATACTTGTAGCTAGGGCTTTCAAGGGAATGGATTTAATATGGGACACATAATTTATAGGACTATTTTATAGTATTTACCGAAAAAGTCAAATGCAGAACTGTGCAAAAGATTTGACACACTACAGACCCAAAGAATCCAGCTGAGGGCCTGGGTCCCATACAGTACCCTCCAGGAGTCCAGTTGCAGGTCTAGAGCTCACGACAATCTCTCATGCAAGTTTATATCAGGAGTCTGAACCAGGAAGGCCCAAAGGCCAGTGGTGAAAGCTAGAAACTCTGTGCCAGCAGGATGAAGGGTCTGTGCCAGCAAGCCAAGGGATCTGCACTGGAGCCAGGAAGCGACAATCAAGGTAAGGACCAGGGCTCGCGTAAAGAGATCTGCAGCCATTCTCAGCAATAGGGAGACCCAGCCTCCTCCGAGGATGAGAACAGCTGAGTTTATGTCAAAAGAACCAGCATGACAAGCTTCTCCAAGAGAATCAACAGCACACCTTCTTCCCCTCCAGGTCTCCTTTTATTTATTTGCAACAATTCTCAGGTGGGCCTTCCACACCCAGTTCCACACTGATTCAGTCCAGCTGGGTGTTACAAGCTGACCATTAGTTAATCCACCACAGTTGCACACTTTTAGAAACTTCTTTTGTCATTTTTTGGAGACATGGTCTCACTGTATCATTCAGGCTAGACTTGAATTCACTATGCAACACAGGCTGGGTTTAACTCATTAGCTTCCTGCCTCAGCCTCTGGAGTACTGGGATTACAGACACACACCATTATGTTCAGCTAAAAAGAACTTTTTATTAAGGAAAGTCTCAAACGTTAAAGAATAGACAAACATGGAATGAAACATCACAACATTTCTAAAAATGTTTTTTAACCTAATCTTGTCTCATTTATCTACCCACCCACTTGCCACACCCCTGTTGTAGTCCATTGTGTTCTGCCCTAACAGAACCCCAGAGACTGCCTAGTTTATAAAGAACTGAGAATTTTTTTTTGTTACTGTTCCAGAGACTGAGAATTTCAAGGTCAGTGAACCTGCTTCTGGCAAGGGCCCTCTTGCTGTAACAGCCGGGTACAGAAGGCAGGACAAGGGAACGCACTTGAGAGTGAGCAAGAGATGGAACTGGCACTAGTGCATGCATGAGGACAAAGGCCCTCATGACCTAAACACCTCCCCTTGGGCCTCACCTCCCAATGCTATTGGGTTTGGGTTTTCAACACATGCTTTTCTGATTGGGGATTGGGTTTTCAACACATGGTTTTCTGATATTCAAGCCCTAGCACCCCCCTTTCTGGAGTAGAAGAAAGCAGACCTCTGATGTATCACTGCAGTCATAAATACTTCAATAATTATTTCTAAAATATAAGAACAATTTGAAAATATACCCTTGATACCCTAGTCACTCATGAGAAAATACTATTGATCCCCTAGTATCATCTAATATACATTTCATGTTTAAATTTTCCTTTGTCTCATAATTTTTAAAAAATTTGAATTCATGTAAAAAAGGATCTAACCAAGATCCACATTGCAAAGGATGTGTCTAAGTCCCTTATAGGCAATAGTTTTCCCATTTCTTATTCTGTCTCCTTGTAATTTATTTGTTGAGGATACTAGGTTATTTGTAGAATTTCCCAGTGTGGATTTTTTTTTCATTGCATTATCATTGTGTATTTAACATCTTCCTTTCTCTCTTGAATATCCTGTGATCCTACAGAATATCATTTTGATTCTTTGGGGGGAATGCTTCATAAATTGTGCTGTGTATTTCCTGTCTTTAGGCAAATAATATCTGGCTCTGTTTTTTTGCTGATGTCAGCAGCCATTGACAATAAGCATCTAGATCTATTAATCGTGAGGGGTTTCAAATGCTGATATTCTATCATTTCACCTTCATTTATTAGCTGGGATACTTCTATAAAAAGAAACATCCCTTATCAACAATTTGGTTACCCTGAAATACAGATTGCACAGGAAATATGAGATAAATGTTTATTATTTACCAATTTCAAAACAATGAGATAGTTCTCTAGCATTTGCCAAAAATGACCAGTGAGGTTTTTTAAGTATCATGGTGAACTCATGAATTTAAAAACACTTAATATGTTTCAATTCATTGTCATTGTTATTCTTATTAATATTTAACCGATGCCATCTTTGGCCAGTGAAAGTTAATTCAAGTTGGCTCTTGAGTATTTTTGACATGATCCTAGCAATTTCCTTAATTCCTAATATGACAAGTTGCCTTATCGTCCAGGTTCAGCTTCTGTATTTTGTGCCCAAAATTGGGATTTTGTTTTTCAGCACTGAGGCGCAAACCTAGGGCCTCATGCACGCTAGACAAGCCCTTTCCCAAAGAGCTACACTTTCAGCTCCTGGTTCGTTTTAATGAGTAAATGAGGCTGTGAGACACAATGTGGACTCTAAGGTTGTCAGGCGATGGTTAATCATAGTGTGCGGACCTCTTTAGCAGAAAGAGGAAATATCTTCCTCCTCTTCCTTCTCCTTCTTCTGAAATGCATCAAGTTTACATGTGACACTTTCAAAGAGGAATGCAATATCCTTTCTTAACCTCATCAACCACACATTTATATTCAGTTTTTCGCTTAGCAAAAATCCCAATTCTCAAAGACATCAACAAAATTACTCACTTTCTTTCACAATAAATATAGGACTGTCTTAGAGTAATGATCCTAATACTACTGCCAATAATATGACAAAAAATCCAGTTAAAGTTGTTACGTGCTTCTTTTGGAGTTTAGGATATATCCCAATAATTAAAACCAAGTTAAAGTCACCTGAAGTAGATCTTCCCTATGTGGTTCTTCTGCAAACTCAGAGTATGTGTTTCAGTGTATTTAGTTTGTCAGCTTTTGCTTTTTGGGGATTGCATTTTAACTTTTTGAAAATTTACTTCATAATTATGTAAAATGTTTACAAATTGCCCAAGTCAAATTTGTAATACCAGGCTTATTCGAAGGAATATGAAATCTCTCCCAGACTCTCTACCTTGCTGTGTCTCTCCTACAAAATCTTCTTTTGAAAAACTAAGTTTTGTTGCTTATTCTTTCATTTGGGAATCATGAATAACTTCATTTATTGAACATTTGCTTCTTAGATAAAACTGTAGCTCACTACAAAGTATAGTGTGGTACACTGTTGTTTTCACTAATCATATATTCTAAGGTTCACTGTATATACTCCGTATATATATTCCTTGTTCTTCTTTTATAGCTGTGTAGTGTTCCACGCATGGACTGTACATAGTGTTATTTGGATGTTAGACACATTAAACCAACATAAAAATTTTAGGAATTACACCTTTTCACATGGTTAGCTGACATAGAATTCGAACTGTCTTGATCAAAACGTGACCTCAGTTTTCGTTTCCCTCCTGTCCAGTGACTGCTCCGCCTGTCCATTTCCTTTGCCCTAACTCTTAGATACCTGCTGTAGTCTGACCAAAGGTCTTGTATTTTTCAAAAAATCGCTCTGGCCTCTAAGATTTGCCATTTTTTGTCCATCTCCTTAAAACCTTTTTCTTTTTTAGGCAACAGCATACGCTGAGGGAGTCATTTAAAAATATTTTCTACAGAGGACCAAACATTTAAGTCCCCTTCAGGTAACTCCAGGGGATCACATCTCAGAATTAAGAAGTGCTGAAGGTGCACTGGGGTACTTGCCTAACATGCATGAGGCCTGGATTTCAATCAACAGGGCTGAAAAAATAAAATACGATAAAATAGCTTAAAAAATATTTCATGCTAAAGCTTTACCACCTGACGTGTTACCTCTCTTGGAGGACACGAGACCTTGACCTCAAATTGCACATACAAAAGTGAGAGAATCACTGGTTGCTTTATGAAGCACATATTTGAGTTTAGTATTAAGCACCAAATTTTAATGCTTTAGCACATTAAACAAACAAAGCAACTAATACTCAGAACCCATCCCAGGGTCTCAGTGGGAAGAATCATCCTGAAATAACCAATGGATAACAGCATCGGTTACTCATATGAAGAGAGGAATAGTGGATACAGAGCTGTGAAAGCAGTTTTTTTTTTTTCCCTTTAACATTCCTCACATGGTAGCAGAACTACAAAGTTTATGATTTTTCACCCAGGAAAACTGCCACTTCCTGACATAGTCTTTGCACTGAAAGACAGGTGGTGGAAGACACACCATGGGATGAAGATGGGCGTTTACCCTGGAGACAGAAAGCAACTGGACCCAAAGTGTAGTCTCTAATTTACAATATGAGAACCCTCGGTAATCTTTCTCTCCCTCCCTCCCTCTCTCTCTCTCTCTGTCACACACACACACACACACACACACACACACACGAGTCAAAGACATGAAGACATTAGTGTCCAGACTCACACTAAATGGACAGAAGTGAATGACTTAAGAGCAGTGGATAGGACAAGAGCTGCTCAGGGCCACTGACTGGGCTTCCTGACTTAAAGGGAAGTGGGATTCATCACTACTATCAAGTAACTCCTGCTTTTCTTAAGAAAAAGCCAGACTATTACTCACATGTAACTGCTGTAAAGGAGCTAAATATGGAACTCTGAATTAGGGAATATGAATTAGGGCATAATTAATTTGCTTTATGCAATTTGCCACAATGTTTATAATGTCAAAGTACTTCAGCCTAGAAATGTCTCTGACACATGTCGTGCTTTAGGCCTCCATGCATTTGGATGTGCTGGGCAATTCGCTTGGAATTCCTTCCCCTGCAAGGTCTCACTGCAAAGAACTGTTGCCTATTTTTTAAGATTCAATTCAATGTTACTGCATCCTTTATACTTCCATAACACTCAGTATATATCTCTTGTAACAATAATCATATTGATCAGAATTATTTGTTTATTATCTGTTTTCTACTAGACCTTGAGTTGCTGAGGGAAGAAGCCCATTCTTCCTAATCTCAGTGCTTGGCATAAAAAACCACTCGCTATTCACTAAGTGAGCTTAGAGACCAGCTAATGCAGCCCCTTCAAGTGTGTGAAACAGAGGCCCAAAGAGTTCCCATAAGTTCAGTAAATCAACAAGATTATACTGAGTATTTACGGCGTGCCTAGTTCTGTGCAAGTCTAGATGTCATTCTAGTCTTTTAGACGTGATTCAGAGTATGATTAGTCTCCATTTATCCAGAGGTCAGAAGACAAATACCAGCATCCTCAAAAATTAAATCATGTTCCTAATTTGTTTATATCAATTTGTTTTATTTTATTCTAAGTCTGCAGAATGCTGGGGGTGGAGGTGTGGGGTGAAGACAGGGAGAGTGTTGAACGCCCAACTTAATTTAGGAAACACTGGGTTGCATTAAATCAAGTAGTTTCTTCCCTGAATTTCATCATACGCCATAGTGATTACTTAAATCTCCAAGAACATATCATAAGCAGGGTTTCCCAACTTCTTCTGACTAGAGAGAGCTGCTGCCTACTTTTATCACCTCTGTTAATCTATCCCAGGGTTGGGGATCTGAAAAACGCAGAGACAGTGACTAGTGCAGCTCCTTTCTGCACAGCGCTCATTCTCATGTCCTGAGGGCCCCAGGGGGAAGCACTGAGTTCAGTGAGAAGGAGGTGGCTGGAAAAGCAGCAGGAAGATTGGGAGATGGGACGGGGGGCGGCAAGAGTAGAGAGAGGACAGGTTACTGTCTGTATTGGGTGATACACTATGTCCCCTCAAGTCCTCATATACTTTTGATGGGGCTGAGTTATTGGTTTGTTATTAGTTTGTTGTCTGGCATGGGGATTGGCAATGTGAGTGCTACACCTGCCCAGGGGTGGAGCCGACGTACAGTGTAAAGGAGACGAGTCTTCCCCTTCCTTGTTTTCTGCTCTCTCTCTTGCCAGCATGCCTTGTGGCTTGCAGCTGCCATGAACAGCAGCCCCGCCACGCCATGCTGACTTAGAGCCAACTAAGTATGGACTGAAACTCCTGAGGAATTGTAAGAATAAACCTTTCCTTCCCTAATTTTGGGCATCAGGTATTTTGTCTTGGCAACAAGTGAAAAGTAACTAAGACACTGTCTGAGGCTAGCGTGTCCAGCCCTGGTTCATGGAGCAGCCCTGGACATCTAGCAGTAGTAATGTGGCCCCACAAGATTGTGGGCCTTTAACAGTATGTATTCTTCAGTGATATATTTCCTGACCCAGCTCTGTGGTACTCAACTGTGGTTTTATAGGGGACAATGGAATGCTGGGTAGAGCAAGATCAGGGCAGTGCTAACTCCACCTTCTGTGCCCTCAGCGCAGTCAGTCACATGCAAACTCACATGCATCGGACATGCCACATGCTTGGGCAACTTAGCAAGTAAAACACAGCAACTGCTGGTAATGGTATTTCAACCTACCTGCACTTGTGTGCACCTATGAGGACAGCAATGTTGTTAATCAGACCTGTAAGTTTTCTTTTTGATTGTGATTGTGATTGTGCTTGTGCTTGTGTTATTTTGTAAAACAATGTTAGTTCACAACATCAAAAGATGAAGGAAGTTTTATTACTTATATAAATCAACTGTATTATACATTTTATATGAGCCCCAAGACAGTTCTTCACTTAATGCAAACCTGACAAGCCAAAAGTTTGGGCATCCATGGTCTAGAGACCAAGAGATGGGAGCGGGGCTGTGTGCAGATGTTTGAGGAGCAGTTTTAACGCTAAGTGCTGTGAGATATTTCTGGCACACACAGATGGGCTTTGGGGCAAGAGGCAATATGTATCAAAGGATGGGGTCACTTCCATAGCAACCACAGTGTGGCCTCAGCCCCCAGGGGACTCCAGAGGACACAGCACCCGGCCTGCAGCTCCCTTAGGGCCACCAACACACAACCTGGCCACAGTGTATGTGGGGCACAGTGCTTGTGAAGATGAGAGAGGAAGGAAAGGAAACAGGCACAGAGGAGGAATCTGAGTGGTTTCATCAACATCTGGAAAACCTGTCCCCAGGAGGCTCATGAACATAATTGGGGTTGGGTTTCACAAGGTGCAGAAGCAGTAGGAAGCAAGATTTGCAGGGCCCAGTGCAAATGGCCCCTTCTTTTAAAATTAAGAATTCCATAATAGTAATAGCAGCCCATTAAACCAAGACAGCCCTTCTGAGTGCAGAGCTCTTAAAGCTGGCTGTGCCAGAGTTATTTTTCATCCTAAAACCCCATTTGAATCTCCTGGCAAATGTGGCCTGGAGAAACAAGCTTCATATATCTTACATAAAGGTAGGACTTCTTCCAAGGTGCCCATTTATCATGGAAACCCCCTCTATCAGTTACTGCGATCTGAATGCTTGTATCCTCTACAGTATTAAGAAGCTGAAATCTAATACTCAATGCAATAGTATTAAGGTATAAGGCCCTGAGCAGGTGTCTGGGTCATAAAATGAATTGGATTGGTGTCCTTATGAAAGGCACTCGAGGGAATGTGTTTACCCCTCTGCCATATGAGAAGCAGCAGAAAGTCACCAGACACTAAATTTGCTAGTGCTTGATGTTGGCCCAGAACTGCGGATGATAAATTTCTATTGTTTACAGATTAGGTCCTTGACCAAGCAGTCTGAATGGACTGAAAAAGCCACCAGTCATTCTGGGTAAGCTTGACTTTCTTATAAGAGAAATCTAAGCAAACATTAAATTTCAGGAACATATTTCATGCAAAACTCCAGGCATATCCCAGCTATTCCTATATATAGTTCTCACACCACAAGCAACATCCATTCTTCCACGCTGAGAGTAAAGACAGATTTGCAGCTGAACTGCAGGAAAGTACAACCTTTGACTTTGTCGGGGGTTAAATACCAGTATTTACGTGGCGCTGAGGCAGCACTCAGCACCTGTGCTGATTTCTCTCGAAAATGAAAAACAAATTCAGGTGGAAAACCCAGGGAAGCAATACTATCTGCTATTTTTGGAGCTGAGGGAGAAAAAGAAAGTTGTGGAAAGTGTTGTAATAAACAACACAGAGCAGCAGATCGTAAGTGTGAAATAAAACAACTCCCACATCCTCTCCTTCACTGTGCCTGGATAGAAGCAGCCGAGTGAAGGAAAAGCTGCACTGGGAAGAGCTGGTGTCCCCGGGCCAGAGGCCACAAGCCCTTGGGGGACATTTAGACTCAAACTCTAGAGGGGGCTACTAAGAAATAGACCGTGAGGGAAGAGCCACCAGTGCCAGCGCTGGCGGTGGGACAGGTGGGGCCGGGTCAGCATCTGGACTCCGTGTTTGTGTCCTGCAGGAAGATGTCAGGGCTGAAGTCACTCAGGAAAGTGGCACAGCTGGGGCTAAACGTTGGTCTCCCAGCTCTAGAGTCTAGGGCTCTCTTCTCTGTTTTACCCACCCTGGGAAAAGAATTAAAGGACCGAAGTCAAGGAAAATCATATGCGACAAATTAGAGGAGACCCACGTAGTAACAAACCTAGGCTAAACTTGCAGTGGATTTGATGCTCCCCAAAACTGAGGGGCTCTGAGTGAAGAGAGGTGGGGGGCTCACACGCAGGAAATGAAGCTCCTGAGACAGCTGCTTAGGGGCCCTCACAGCAAGAGAAGCCATCACAACCGAGACAAGTGTATTTTTCAGGTATGTGCTGTGCATTGTACCAGGTACAGGGAATATGACAAAAAGTTTGAAGACAGTGACTTTGGGAGATTTAGTAACTTCCTCAGGGAGGCAGCAGTTCCAAGTCTTGCTATAACTACCTTCATCTTTACTTTTCTTCCCACTGTTAATAATTTGTTATGATTCCAGAAAAGCACATGATGGTTATATAAAAATATTAATAATTGTCACGTATATACAACAACACATGCACTTTCCATATGGGTCATACGATAACACTGTGACACTCTATTGCCTGAATTACATAGTAAGACATCTTGGCTCTCAGTTTTCCTTTTCAAACTATCTAGAGAGTACAGCATCATCTGGGCTCCCCATGCTTTAACTCATTCGCTATGGTTGGGCATGTAAGTTGTCCGAAGTTTTTGCTGTAACAGACGGTGGGAATGAGCATACTGGCATATTTTATCCTGAAGAGTTACGGAGTTTCCTTTTTTTTTTTTCTTTTTCTTTTTTATCATGGTGAAAGACACTCCAAGTTTACTACCTGAACCACTTTGAAATGTCCATTTCAGTGGCATGAAGTACACTTGTAGTGCTGTGTGACCATCACCATTAGCCATCTCAGCCTTTCACAATCCCACACAGAAATTCAGTATCCACCAGGCACTGACTCCCTGTCCCGCCCTGCTTCCTCCCTCGGCACTGCCAATCCCCTTGCTCTGTGATTTTAACTACTCACAGCGCCTCACCTCCTACAAATGGAGCACACAGTGTTTGTCTTAATGCCTGGCTTAGATCACTCAGTGTAATGTCCTCAAGAGACATCCGTGTTCCAGCATATGTCAGAATTTCCTTCTTTGTAAGGTAGAAGAATGCTACTTTAAACATAGAGTAGTAAGTATTTTTAATATATTGACAAATGCTCTGAAATTGTCCTGAAATGTGGTCCCAAACCTGCACTCTCACCATGACCCCCAGTACTGTTTACTGTCAAGCCACTCCGTGTTCGCCAACTTACTCGGTGGGAAATGACATCTTGTTCTTCTTTGTATGCGTGAGTAAGGCTGGTCATCTTTTCTCAAGTTTGTTAGCTACTTTGTTTCTTATTATTATTCTACCTGCTAATATCATTTTTAAAAATTAAGTTTATTGGTACATTTTATATATAATGATCATATTCATCATAGGGAATTTGTACCTGCATATGACATATTTCGTTTCCTCTTTTATTCCAATCCCTTATCCTCCCTTCGACTTCTCTTCCCCTCCCTATTTGCAGAGCTTTGTTTCTATTTTATTCCTTTTACCACTTTTTTTTCCTTTTCCTTTCCTTCCTTTCCTCCTTCCCCCACCCTAGTTCCTGTTTCCTTTTGAACATTTTCTTCCCATTTCACAATACGTGTTGTACATTTTGGTCCTTATTTACTGCTTCAATCTCTCAGACCAGGGAGTCAATGCAACGTTTACACGTGAGTCCAATTTATTTCACTTAAGGGTATACTCTCAAATTGCATCCCTTTACGTATACATGTCTCAAGTTTATCCTTCTTTGTGGCAGAGTAGTACTCCATTGTAGAAAAAAGCTACATTGTCTTTATCCATTCATTGGTTGATGGGCATTTGAGTTGTTTCCAAGATTTAGCTGTTACAAACTGTGCTGCTATAAACATCGGGGTACATATATTGCTATGGTAAGATGTTTTTAATTCTTCTGGGAAGATACCCAGAAGGGGAATACCTGGGTTGAATGGAACCTCCAATCCTAGTTTTTTTGAGGACTCTCCACACTGATTTTCACAGTGGTTACACCAGTCTGAGCTCCCACCAACAGTGGAGAAGGGTTCCTTTTTTTCTCACAGCCCCTCCAGCATTTTTTATTGGTTGATTTCTTGATGATAGCCATTCTTTGTGGGGTGAGATGGAATCTCAGTGTTGTTTTGATTTGCATCTCTTGAATGACCAGTGATGTCAAACATTTTTTCATGTATTTATTTGCTGCTTGTATTTCTTCATCTGGAAAGTGTATATTTATCTCAGATACTCATTTTTGGGTTGGGTCTTTGAATATGGAAACCGAAATAGATCAAATATATAAATATTAAAACGGATACACTGGGGGGCTGGGGATTTAGTTCAGTGGCATAAGCGCCTGCCTGGCAAATGTAAGGTCATGCATTCAATCCCCGGTACCCCCACCCTGCCCCCCAAAAAAGATAAAACAAAAACACTAAATCTGCTGGGAGGGAGAATAGGCAGAACTCTTGAAGACGTAGATATAGACAGAGATTTCATGAACAAAACCCCAATTGCACAGGAACTAGTACAAAGAATCAACAGCTGGGATCTCATCTTATTAAAAAGATTTTGCACCGCAAAAGAAATCACCAACAGAGTGCAAAGACAACCCGCAGAGTGGGAGAATTTTTAGCCAATTGTCTGTCAGACAAAGAACTAATATCTAGAACATACAAAGAATTTTTAAAAAATCAGACCTACTTACTGATATCTTCACCCAGTTTTTACTTTCAGGTTGTCTCTTGCTCAGTGATTTGTGAGAAGTTATCAACCCTTTCTTTTTTGTGTGGTTCGGGGGATCAAACCCACAGCCTCACATATATCTTTGGGTCTTGAATTAGCCCTTTGATGCCATCTTTACTGTACTGTTGCAAATATTTGTTCCTTTTTTATCTTTTGACTTTGTAAACAGATTTCTCTTCTTGCTATTTATTTTTTATTATGGAAAATCAAACATATAAAAATATACTCAAATCTATAAATAAAATACATAATAAGGAGAAAGAAGAGTACCCCACGTACTCATTAACAAGGTTCATCCCTACCCTACACCAAGTTATTTGAAGCAGAACTCAGACATCCTGATTTCATCCACAAGTGTTTTGGTGTGTGTACCTAAAGACAAAACTTTTAAACTTGACTATAATACCATTAACACACAGACGAGATATGCTCTAAAACTACAGTGAATGTTCAGATGCATTATAATAAAAGGTATATTGTCATTAATACCCTTCCAAATACTTGCGCTTGCTTTAAAAACACTTATCCCATGATTTTTGTCTCTTGGGGGAGAGGGCGCTTTCTGAAGCAGTTCTGAAAGTCCCTTTCAAAGGTGTTTTTCACAGTGCTGTCGTGTCTGCCTCACATCCAAAGTCATTTCAAAATGTTCAACATTTCATCGTCATTTTGACTTTGGGAAAGAGCCAGAAGTCTCCCAGTGCAACATCCAATGGATAAGGACACACTATGATGTTTTGTATTTTTGGCGGAGGTAGTAGAAACTTTAACCTTGTATTTTACTAGTACAGGTTTGCAGTGCATAACTGTTAATTCCTCATGGGGAGTTGCTACATGTGTATGACACATCTTAATTCTTTTTTCATCTTCTTCCCCTCCCTCCATCTCTTTGTTGACTTCCCTTTGGCTAAAGATCTATCTTCCTACTTTTTATTATTTATCTTTTACTTTTCATATAAGCAAAATCATGCAATACTTAAGCTTGTACATCTGATTTATTTCCCTTAGCACTATGGTCTCAAGGTGCATCCATGTCCCTACAGATGACTCAAGTTTATCCTTCTTTATGGTAGAGTACTACTCCAATGTGTATAAATATCACACTTTCTTTGCCCATTCATCTACTAATGGACATAGGTTGCTTCCCAGATTTGCTATTCTAAATTGTGCTTCTATAAACATGGGTATGCATGTATCAGTGTAATACAAGGGTTTTAATTCTTTGGGGGAGATATCTAGGAGGGGAATATCTGGTCTGAATGGAATTTCTACTTTTAGTTTTTTGAAGCATATCCATACTGATCTCTACAATCCTTGTACTAGTTTATATTCTCACCAGTGTAGAAGAGTTTCTTTTTCCCTGCAGCTCCATCCACCATTTCTTATTATTTGATTTCTTTTTTATTAAAAAGAAATTTTTTTGTCTTTTTTGAGACAGGATTTCACTATGTGGTTCAGGCTAGCCTTGAACTCACTTCCCAGGTTGACCTCGAACTCATAGCAACCCTCCTGCCTCAGCCTCCTGAATAACGGGATTATAGCCATGTGCTACCAACCCAGCTTGATTTCTTGATAGTCATTCCTTCTAAAGTGAGATGAAATCTCAGTATTGTTTTAATTTGCATCTCTGTAATGGCCAAAAGTGTTGAACATTTTCTTTTGGCCACTTTCACTTCTTCTGAGAAGTGTCTATTCATGTCAGTTGCCCATTTTTTGATTGGGTCTTTTACTTCAGGAAGTTCAATTTTTTTCTTTATTACTTTATGGAAAAAAGGTAAAACAAAATTTCATAACAAAATAATAGGAGAATAACAACGGTTAATACATTGTATATTGTTATCTTTAAAGTAGTTATTCAAGCCAGGCATGGTGGCTCATGCCTGTAATCCCAGCACTCAGGAGGCTGAGGCAGGAGGATTGCTGCAAGTTTGAGACCAGCCTGGGTTCAATGCTAGCCTGAACCGTGTAGTGACACCCTGGCTCAAAAATGCACTAAATAAATAAATAAAGTGGTTATTCAGAATGCAAGATATAGGCATTATAATTTCTCCAATCAATATTAGCACAAACCCTCCTTTTCAGTGAACTAAGACACTAATAGTATAACTGTCTTGAATTTTTTTCCTTTTATGCTTTTATCCTTTTCCCTTTCCCCCATCCTACTTTCTTCTTCCTTTTGAACAATTTCTTCCCATTTCACAGTATTTATTATACATTTTAGACCTTATTTACTC
This sequence comes from Dasyprocta punctata, assembly GCA_004363535.1. Lineage (NCBI taxonomy): Eukaryota > Metazoa > Chordata > Mammalia > Rodentia > Dasyproctidae > Dasyprocta > Dasyprocta punctata. Next base: position 17,277 of record RJWM01021236.1, on the reverse strand, counting down.
TTTCAGTTTCTCACACCAGGGAGACAATATGGTGTTTACACATATGAGTCTGGTTTGTTTCATTTATGAGTGTTGTCTCAAATTGCATCCATTACCTATAAATGTTTCAGGTTTATCCTTCTTCATGGCTAAGTAGTACTCCATTGTATAAAAATGCCACATCTTCTTTATCCATTTATTGGTTGATGGGCATTTGGGTTGTTTCCAAGATTTAACTATTACAAACTGTGTTTTTATAAACATGGGTGAACATATATTGCTATGGTATAATTTTTCAGTTCTTCTGGGAAGTTACTCAGAAGGGGAATAGCTGGGTCAAATGGAACCTCTAGTTCTAGTTTTTTGATGACTCTCCATTCTGATTTCCACAATGGTTGTACCAGTCCACACTCCCACCAACAGTGGAAAAGGTTTCCTGTTTCCCCACAGTCCCTCCAGCATTTGTTATTGGTTAATTGCTTGACACTAGTCATTCTTTCTGGGGTGAGGTGGAATCTCAGTGTTGTTTTAATTTGCATTTCTTGAATGACCTGTGATATTGAACATTTTTTCATGTATTTATTTGCTGTTCGTATTTCTTCACCTGAGAAGTATATATTCATCTCAGATGCCCATTTTTGGATTGGATCTTTAAATCTGGGAGGACTGATTTTTTTGAGTTCTTTATACATTCGTGATAGCAATCCTTTGTCTGAGGTACAGCTAGCAGACATTTTCTCCCACATTGTAGGTTTTCTCTTCACTCTGTTGGTTTTTCTTGCTGTGCTAAAGGTTTTCAATAGGGTGAGATCCCAGTGGTTTATTCTTTGTGGTACTTTCTGTGCAATCAGGGTTTTGTTCATAAAGTCTTTGCCTACACAAGTGTCCTCAAACCTCTTGTGAAAAACTCCTCCCTAGCTCTGGAGCCAGTGCTCCCTCTGTGGATAGCCTCCCCTGGCCTCCCAATCAGGATCAAAGCCTGCTTTGGATTCATTTCCTCACCTCTGGGTTTCATTTTCTTGAATAAGAGTGTTATTGAAATATAATTCACATGTCATAAAATTTACTCTCTTAAAGAATATAGTTCAGACACCAGGTGTGGTGGCGCGTACCTGTAATCCTAGCATTTGGGAAGCCGAGGAAGGAGGATTACTGCAAGTTTGAGGCCAGCCTGGGCTACAATGTGAGTTCAAGGCCAGCCTGAACTGCATAGTGAGACCCTGTCTTAAAAAAAAAAGTGTATGGTTCAGTGATTTTTAGTTTATTAACATTTATTTAATCATCACCAATATCTAACTTTAGAACTTAGAACATTGAAATGAAATCTCACACCCCATTCTCCTAGTCTCTAGGAACCACTGATCTACCTTCCATCTGCATGGATTTCCAGGACATTTCATATAAAAGACATGATACAACGTGTGGCCTTGGTGTTTAGATTTTTAAATTGCTAGTACTTTTATAGCTTCATTTTAACATTTTATGTGTGCATTTTGGAGTTTATTTGATGAAAGAAGTGCAGGTATGACAGCTTGATTTTTTCCCCCAAATAGCCCGACCATTGTCTCTACAATGTTTTTAAATAATTCCTGGTATGGATTATCAAATGCTAAACTCTCATGTGCATTGTGATCCATTTCTGAATTCCATATTTATTTCACTGACATAGCTACAATTTTCTGAGATCATGTCTCACTATATTGGCCCTGCTGAGCTCAAGCAATCCTCCTAGCTCAGCCTCCTGAGTAGCTAGGACCATAAATGTGTGCCTCTGTGTTCTACCAACATGCAATTTTCAACTCTCATAACTTCAAAATACATTTAAATATCTAACCTGACAAAGAAATGCAAAATCACCAATTTTCAGATATCCCTAATTGTGACTTATGCCAGTCTCTATGCCTTTTCTTTCCCCAGGCAATTTTTTTTTTTTTTGCACTAGGGATCAAACTCATAACCTCACGCCTGCCAAGCAGATGCTTAAGCCACTGAGCCAAACTCCCAGCCCTAATGTTTTGAGACAGGTTCACACTATGTAGTTCAAGCCAACCTTGCACTCATGTTAAAGGCGTGCGCCACCACGCCCAGCTTCCCCAGGCAATTATTACCTTAACTTGTGTGATAATTATTTTCTTGTTTTTCTTCAAGGTTTTATCTCCCAAGCATGGAACCTTAAGTGTTAAAGTTATTTTTGGTCTGTATGTACTGTTTGTATAAAGAGGATTATACAATACTTAAATTTGCCTCTTCCACTTAATAATATGTTTATAAGATTCACTTAAATTATTATATACAGTTGCTATTGTTTTACTTTGTGGAATAGCATTTTATTTTATGAGTAGATCACTCTTTGTTTATTCATTCTTTTGTTGATAGACCTTAGGTCAACTTCTAGATTGAGATAATTGCAAACAGAGTGACCAATAACATTTTTGTTGTCTTTTAGAAAACATGAATGCCAGGCATGGTGGAGCACACCTATAATCCCAGCACTGGGGAGACTGAGGCAGGAGGATTGTCAGGAGTTCCAGACCAGCCTGGACTACATAGCCAGGTGAAAGCCAGCCAGTCTCAAAGAAAGAAAGAAAGGAAAAAGGAAAGAAATAAAGAAAGAAAGAGAGGGAGAGAAAAGAAAGTGACAATTTGAGCACATAGTTCCTCTGGGGCATATTCATATGAACAATACAGTATGGGTGGATCATAAATTATGTGTAACTTCAACTTTGGTAAATGCTATAAAATGTTTTCCAAGATGCCCTACCAAGGCACACTTTTCTAACAGCGTATAAGGGTCTCTGTTATCCACATGTTCACCAGCACTTGATAATCTTTAATTTTACCACTCTGTTGGATATCTAATTGTGTCTGGCTACGGTTTTTTATTTTTCTGATTATTAGTACCCTGATATTAAGTATTTTTCATGTTTATTGTCCATTGAATATCCTTTTGCCCCACCTACAGAAAGATTAGTTTAAGTCTTTAGCTTCTTATCTCTTTGGTTGACTGTCTTATCAATTTGCAGGTTTTTTTATTCATTCCACACATGAGCTCTTAAATATTGCAAATATTGTCTCAGTATTCTGTATTATTTATTTATTTATTTTTTGCGGCACCGGGGATTGAACTCACAGCCTCGCACCTGCCAGGGCAGGCGCTTAAGCCACTGAGCCAAACTCCCGGCCCTGGTATTTTGAGGCAGGGTCGCACTATGTAGCTCAGGCTGGCCTTGCGCTCGCATTGTAGCCCAAGCTGGCCTCGAACTCACAACACTACGCCCACCTCAGCCTCCCGAGTGCTGGGATTAAAGGCGTGCGCCACCACAACCGCCTTCTGTATCTTTTAATGACAGATGTTCTATAGTGTTGTAATAGGGATTCAAACAAGGACTTTTACATTTAACTGTATACCCAACCTTTACTATTTTTTTGAGACAGGATCTTGCTGAACTGTTAAATTGCCCAGCTGGGGCTCAAATTTGCAGTCTTCCTGCCCCAGCTTCCCAGAATGCTGGGGTTACAGGTGTATACCACCATGCCCAGCATGATAAAATTCTTAAATTTATTTATTTATTTATTTAATTTTTTGGGGGGGTCTTTTCTTGAGACAGGGTCTTGCTATGCAGTTCAGGCTGGCCTTGAACTCACTTTGTAGTCCAGGCCGGCCTCAAACGTGCATGGGCCCCCTTCCCTCAGGCTCCCAAGTGCTGGGATTATAGGCAAGCACCACACCTGGCTTCAATTTTTATCTACTTAATTGTATTGATCTTTTCTTGCATGATTAGTGCTTATTAATCTTTCATTACTTGAAGTCATAAGGCTCTTCTAAATTACCTTTTAGAAGCTTTATTGTTTTGCCTTTTACATACAAGTCGATAATAAACCTAAAATGGATCTTTATGGGTAGCGTCCCTCACCTTGATTGTCCAATTGTCCTGGTAACATTTATTGAAAAGATTATCTTTTCTTTGCTGCTTAGTAATACCTCTTTTGTGATAAATGAAGTATCTGTATACACATGGCTCTCTCTCTCTCTCTCTCTCTCTCTCTCTCTCTCTCTGTCTCTCTCTGTCTCTCTGAGCTTTCTGTTACATTCCATTGGTCAGTTTGTCTAACTTTGGAACAAAATTATTTATAAAAAATCTAACTATAGTAGTGAAAGTCCAAATTAAAAAAAAAAGACTTTACTAGATCTTGAATAATAATAATTTGTTTATCATTTCTTGGCTTCATAAGTCACTGAACAGCAAGGATACAGTGTGCCTGCCTTGGGTAAGGTAATCTCTCAGGTTCAAAGATACTTCTGATTTAAGCTGAATCCCTGACTCTTGACACAGCATGTTGCTGTAGGAAATTGTCTGGTTATGAGAATAGTCTCTTTAAGGTACTCTTAAGTTTCTTAAATTCTTTCTACTCAATAGACCCAGTGATAACTGTACTCTCTTACTTCAGAGGGCAACAGAAACTGCTTTAGATCTTGAAATAAAAATGAGTAAAGAGGTACAAGTTATTTACAGGATAAGACTTTACAGATGCAAAATATATCTATAAAGTTTACTCATTCAAAGTGTGGCCTGTTTGTTTACATTTGCTAGTCTTTCGTCCATTTCTTTATCCTACTCCCATCCTTCTTTTCTCAGCCCCAGTATATGCTTTGAACTGAGACTTCTCTCTTTAGCCGCCCACCCGCTTTCCCCGCGGCACCCTGACCGTGTTCTCTCTGGTCTCACCGTCCACCAGCAGCAGAAGCCAGCCTGTCTTCTGAGTATTAAAGGCACCCCGCACCTTTAAAATGAGCTTCCCAAGTCATTGAGCACAAAATCAGGCGTTCTTACGTATTTTAGAGTAAATACCTGGAAAGCAGTTCCCTGGAAAGCTACATGGCAACCTTGCCATGAACTTCATAGTTCTGAACCCCATTTCAGAAAACCTGCCTGAAATTTAAGGGAAGAGCTAGAATTATAGTTCCAAGTTTGGAGTGGTCTCTTACGCAAGTAACTAGTTCACTTTGTTATTAATTAATGACATAACAAATCATGCTACAGTTCGGGTAAGAGTGTAAGGAAGGTACCAAACACTAACCATTTACTTCTCTGACTTGTTTTTCTCTTCCAAGCTACACATGTTTCTTTTCTTCTTATATAAATCTTGAAAAAATATATATAATTTAAATACCAGTCATAATCTTACCACTTAGATGCTGTTACTCTTATTATTTAGGTATGCATTTCTAGGCTTTTAAACAATTAAACATGGTTTTAATTTTAATTTTGAGGCAAGGTCTTGCTAAGTTCTCCAGGTTGGCCTTGAACTGGCAATCCTCCTGCCTCAGTTAACCAAGTAGTGGGGATTACAGGTGTATGTCACCTTGCAGTGCTACTTCTAGGCTTTTAAAATGTATTATTGGCTTCCATAGGAGGCCGACACATAGCCGTTCCCACTGCTGCCATGTCTCTAGTGATCCTTGATATAGAGGACCACCAGAATGGCTCTTCTTGAATAAAGAGCAATTACCTTTGCCTTGGCTAAACCTGGCCCTATCTCCATGTACTGATACATACAGAGCTGGCTAAGCTATTTCCTTTCCTCGTCAATTGGCTCTAAGCCATGTAAATAGGGCTGGCTGAGGTACAGATGTGTAATCTTTGAAGCCAGTCGACAGCACTGTTTCCTCACGTCAGTGTCTCCCACTAATTGGTTAAGCCCAGTGGGAAGCAGAGCTATTGCTCCAGGACTGTCAGCTGGGTTCCAGCCTCGCGAGATAAGGGGCTATGACTTCCTGGGGCACAAAAGTTTACACATCAGAAACTAAAGCACCAGCCTCCCAAGCATTAAATGCTCCCTCAATTGTGTTATGCAGGCTGGTCTTTCTGCATACCCTTCTCTCTGTGTATCGCAGAGGTGCCTTCTGGCCTCCTGGATAGCTCAGCTCACTGTACTCATAATTTTCGCCATTCTCACAGTCACTCATCCTCCAGTCACTCCCTTCTTCACCAATTAAAAAAATCCAGGGTAGGCCCTAGATTGCACGGCCTTTGTTCCGTGAACCCTCATCTGGACTGGACTCAGGCCTCCTAAGTATAAATATGTCCCAGTGTCTTTATTCTCATCGTGGGTTGCACTGGAGGTAGCAGATTGGAAAACTTGGCCAGAATTCTACCATTGGATTCCCAATATAAACTTCTTGGATAGCCAGAAGGACAGAAAAAGGGCCCCACTGCCCTGAGAAGCTCCAGCATATTTTGTGAGTACTCAACACCAACCTCGATGGGTGGCGGGAAACAGCCTTTGCCATCACTGCCATTAAGCGTGTGGGGTGGGGATATGTGCCTGGCGCGTTGAGGAAAGCAGACATCGACCTCACCAAGGGAGTCGCAGAGCTCACTGAGGACAAGGTACAGCGCGCAATCACTATCCCGAAGGGCATGAAGGACGGGAAATACAGCCAGGTTCTGGCCAGCGGTCTGGACAGCGAGCTCCGCGAAGACCTGGGGCGACTGAAGATCACAGGCGGCTGCGCCACTTCTGGGGCCTTTGAGTCCGAGGCCAGCAGAGCAAGCCCGCTGAACGCCGTGGCCGCACTGTGGGTGCATCCAGGAAGAAATGGGTCTGCAGGCCTTCTTGGTTAATAATCAGTTTATATGCCTGCAAAAAATAATAATAAAACAAAATGTATTATAGACTTTATATGTATTTTTAATTTTGTGCTTGAGGTTATGCAAAGAGTAGATTTACATGGCTTTGTACTTTCACTATCATTAAATGATTGTAAAATATCCCTTGGAATCTTAAAAATGTGAACAGTTTTCCTTTTAGTAAATTGCAACTTATTTCTAATTTCATCATTGTGAAGAACATTTGTACAGAAATCTCCGTGAATGACTACAAACCTGTATTTCAGGTTCCTTTCTTGGGTAAAATATGTATCTGATGTCTTGTTCTCTGGGTGAATGATTTGGGGATGACAATGTGCAGTGTATGTATTGTTACCCCCTGATTGATGTACTTTAAAATTTTGTTGTTTTTTCTCCTCCTCCTCTTTCTTTTTCTTTCTTTCTTTCTTTCTTTCTTCATTTCTTTCTTTTTCTTTCTTTCTTTCTTTCTTTTTCTTTCTTCCTTTCTTTCTTTTTCTTTCTTCCTTTCTTCCTTTCTTTCTTTTTCTTTCTTTTCTTTCTTTCTATGAATAAAATGGATTTGAAAAAAATATGTATCTGATAAAGGAACTTGCATGCAGAATATATAAACAACTCTTACAAATCAGTAAGAAGAAGAAAGCCAACCCAAGTTTCAAATGGACAAAAATGTGAACAATTTACCAAAAAAGATGTACTTATGTCAAATAAGCCATGAAAATATGCTCCACATTAGTCATTTGGAAAATACAAATGAAAAGAACAATGGTGATAGTGTACACTCACTAAAATGGCTGAAAAATTTTAAACTAGCAATAACAAGTCTTGGCAATATTACAGAGCAGCTGGAATTCTCATATAATGCTGGTAGGACTAAAATGATACAATCCCTTTGAAAAACAGTTTATCAGTGTTTAATAAAGTTAAACTACCCTCATCATGTAACCCAGAAATTCTTGGAAATGAAATGAAATTCTACTCCCAACTAGCAGAGTGTGGTCACACATGCCTGTAATTCCACCCTTGAGAGGCTGAGGCAGGAGAGTCAGTGTAAGGGGCCAGCCTGGACTACACACTGAACTGCATAGTGAGACCCTGTCTCAGCCAAAAAACTAACAAACAAACAAAGTGACCTGAAATTCTGCTCCCAATAGGAGTGAAAATATACCCAAAGACCTGCATGTGAACAATCACAAATATTTCATTCATAATAATTCCAAACTGAAAACAACACAAATGTTTACTAATTGGTGAGGTGATAAACAATTGATGCATTTATATAATGTGTTATTCTCTGCAATAACAATGAATGAGCTACTGATTCATACACAAGGATACATCTCAAAAGAACTGTGCTACGACACCAGACCTGAAAGATTATTCTATGATTCGATTAATATGAAACTCTAGAAAAGGTAAAACTATAGCATAGCTAGGTGGTTCCCAAGTGTGGGGAGTGAAAGCAAGAACTTGATTGCAGAAGGGCTTCAGGGAATCTTTGGGATGAAAGAAATGTCTTGTGTCTTTATTGTGATGGTAGTTTTATGACTAGACATTTGTTAAAATAAACCAAACTGAGCACCAGAAATGAGTGCAGTTTTAGTAGATCCCACCCCCGCCTCCCCTTTTCACCTCAATAAAGCTGATTTTAAAATGAGGAATGATTCTAAGATCTTTTATTTTTGGCTCGGACAGCTGACCTGAAGTAGAACTTGAGAACAGATTGGGGAATTCAGAAAGAGAAATAGGACTTGAGGGGTGCAGAGGATGGTGTCAGGAAAATGACTTCTGGTTTTGGAAGTGTTAATGAGGTTGAGTTAATAAGGGCACAAAGAGAGAAAAGAGACGCAGAGGTAGAAATGAGGGGTAAAAAAACCTTAATGCAGGAAGATGGGAAAATGAGAACAAGAAATTGGGAAAAAGAATGACTTAATTTATATACATCAGGTGTGTGTGCTTGTGTGGGTGTTGCCTTTCTTTCTTCCTGTTGCTTTTATTCTCTTGGTCTCTCCTTTTCTTGGGACATTTCACACACCATGTTTGACTATTCTGTGTTCTTAGAGGGGTTCAATAAACAGACCATACACAAACACACACATTACCACCCTCCACCCTTGCTGCTCACACCACTACAGCAAAGCAATCAAGTGAGAACCAAGTAAACCAAGAGAGAAGAAGGTAATGTTGGACACCAGCCCTCAAGTGTAGTAGTAGGGAGAGTTCACCCTCGGTCCTTGACACTCTGTGAAGAGAAGCAGTAAAAAATTACCAGGTTATTTGCTCTTAGTTTAAACCGCTCAATAGAAAAATAGCTCTAACAGTTCCATTAGGATCTAGGCCAAGGACATTTTCTTTAGGTTTTGCTGTGACAAAATTAAAGGTTAATGGTGGCAGTTTTTTTTTCAGCCTAAGGGAGGCAACCACACCAGTAATGATCCTGATTGGATCCAACTTGGAAGCCCCAGAAACTTTCAGTAGCAATCTGCAATAGTTCTGGCCTTTTAATATGTACCTATCTACAAAAGGCAATGAGGCAATATCATCATTTCTACACAATGGATATGCAAATTGAAACTCAGAAGGCCAGGCATGATGGCTTATTCCTGTAATCCCAGCACTCAGAAGGCTGAGGCAGGAGAATTGTCATGAGTTTGAGACCAACACAGTGAGTTCAAAACCAGGCTGAACTACATCACAAGGCCCTGTCTCCAAACAAAAACAAAAACAAAAAACTCAGAAAAACTAGTTTCCCCATTTTCTCATAAAGAAGACCTAAAAGACCAATGATAGGGGCAGGATCTCAAACTTGGCATTGGTTTTAGATTTGACTAGAAGGAGACAACAACTTCATGGCCTTTGAAGCCTGGGTTCCTCGAGTTAAGCCATTCTGTGTCAGGTTTGTGGACAGCGGTCACTATTCCTTGCAGTGGCTCAGAGAAGACAAGGGGAAGACTCCTCAGGGCCAATCAACACCCTTCACAGAGTTGATGAATGGGGTGTCCTGGCTTCTACCCTAAATTCATGTCACAGAACTTCTCCTTGGGACCCTGCTTCATTTCATAGGTCATCACACAGCTGAAGAGTGGCAGAGTGGGGTCTGGACCCCATCTGTCTGGCTCAAAAGCCTTGCTCTCAACCACCATACTCTGCTCCCTGCTGCCTTCTGTTCATCTCCAGTGTGAATATTACTATGAAGATACAATAACAATAATAATAAGGAAGGAGAGAAGGTTGGGGGAGCTGCTCTATGGTCATTTCCATGAAGAACCTCCACTCTGCTTTCTGGAGGGGAGCATTTTTAGCACGGGACTTTCTGGTCCTGCCTCCCTCTCCTGTCACTCATTCTCCCCAAGGAAGATGCTGTTCATCTGAAGATTAGGCAAAGGCCACTCTTATGTTCAGTGGCATGCTGGTGAATGTTTAGCACCTGGTTTGGGGGCAGGAACATTGACTGGAAGCATGTGCCAATCTCCTTGGTGTGAACACTCCCACCAGTGTAGCTTCCAAACTGGTAGTCACCAGTTTGCAAAATTCCTGAAAGTTTAACATTCCATCTCAGCAATCTGTCGTGTTCTGGCTCCGCAATGCCACCCTCATAACATGGTTATATGGATCGTGCTCCCTGCTATTCAAAGTCCCTGGATGTCCGCCTACATTGGGGGTGGCTCCTCCACCCCTCCATTGCTTCTGCTTCTTCCCCGAAGGCATCAGATCTCTCCCTTGTCCTCTAAGGAGTTTATGACAGTGAGAAGTGTAGCCTTTCACAAAAGAGAAGGAAGGAGGACAAGAAGGTAGAAAATAAGGAAGGGAGGAAATGTTTCCGCAGCTTTTGTTTCCTACCCTGTCGCACAAATTTCCTCCGAGGAAGAAACACAAGGCCTGACCACCTGCTTTGAAGAGGAGAAAGAGAAATTCTAATATAGAAAGAAATTTAATTCCCGCTGCTGTGTCCTCCACAAGAGAACGAGGCATGAATGGTCTTTAGTCTGCATCTCCATCCCAGATGGGTTTCCGCTGGCAACAGAGCCTGCTGGGGGACATCTCTCCAGGCCATTAAAAGAAAAAAAAATTTTTTTGAGGCCAGTCCTTGTTAATTGCCCAGGATGACCTTAAACTCCTGGTTGTCCCGCCTCCTGCACACTGGGATTGCTGGTGTGTATTACTATGCCTCGCTTCTCCAGGCTTTTGAAGACAGCTGAGCTTGGATTCCGAGCATATTCCTGGTCTCCTCCTCAAGATCTCCCCTTCCTACATGCCCTGGCTCTTTCCTGCCTCATGTGGTGTCCTAGGTGCAGGGCTGGGGGTCAGTGTGGAACCATGAGAGCATCATGATTGACAGTCCCACCAGGACCTCATGGGGTGAAGACTGGAATTTTTCCAAAGGAGGAGAGGGCACTGTTTCCAGAAACGGGAAGGATGCCAAGAGGACCAAAAGTACCCATCGCAGAACTTCAGATAGAAATGAGTGGACAGGACACAAACATATGCTTCTAAAATCCAAACCAGAGTGAAGCCTAACAGGTTGGGCCAGGGGCCTTTCAGTGAGGGAATGTGACTGAGAGCTGACATCATACTCCAGCCTTGCCCAAGGCTAGCATCAGAATAGGAGATGGTCTATGCAGTCCGCTGCAAGACTGTGTCCATCGCTACACCCACGGCCACCCCTGTGCACACCCGCTTTACCAACATCAGTGTTTTATTTCCTGGAGCCCAGGCAGAACTGAGCCTGGCTGGGCTCCTCCTGACCTTCCTGCGCTGTCGGCCTGCCCCTTGCACCCGGAGCCTTGCACTGGGAGGCAGCCATGCTTCAGCTTGCGCCCAGGCAATAGCCAGGCACCCAGGTCCAAGGTGCTGGAGTTGGTTTACAGAAAGGTGGGTCCCCTCCAGGTCTGGATTCAAAATCATGGCGGAGTTTTTTGCTCTGTTTTGGTGGTTTTTTTTTTTTTTTGTTGCTGTTTTGAGTACCTTGGAGTCCCTGGGGCTTGTCTGCAGCGCCCCCTGCTGCCCATTCATGTTAACCTTGCATTTTCGAGATCCCTAATCAATTTTGTGGGTGAAATCTTGTCACCTCCAGGGTGACACAGTGAAATCAAGGAAGAGTTGTGGAGAAGCTTTGGCAAGCTTAAAAAAGGACAACAAAAATTATTATAAAGCCAAGATCCAGAAGACAGAACTGAGTGTCTCTCATCCCCCAATTTTGCCTTATCAGTATGGCCTTTTAGACTCATCCTGTCTCTGACAGAAATCAGTCTCTGATACATTCCAGCCTTGCTATTACAACTGAGTTTGTGAGTAACACAAGGCCCTGTGGCTAAAACAAGGCTCCACTAGTGGCTCATGGTTCAGAAGGGGAGATAGGCAAATCTGATTGTGTTATAAGTACTCTGAATGAACTTGCCTACTGTGTGCTGAACCCTGTGCCTATGTCTTTAATCCTCACAACAACCCTAAAAGATTGTACAGATGAGAAAGCAGAGGCACAGAAAGGCTCTACACTTTCACAAGACCACACAGTATCTATGAAGCTAATAACTACATCTATGTCTATCTAACTCCAAAATCTGCGTTGTTCCTATGGGAACGCAAACAAGGGGAAGGAAAGGGCTATGAAGATGATTACAGTAGGTATCAGCGATCCACCTTCTCTTCCTGATAAAAGCGGCCCCCTTTCTATCCAAGAACATCTCCATGACAAACGACTTACCCATTCTTCCTTCCCAAGTTAAGGGACACGTTCACAAGTACTGGTCACCCAATTCTATCCCTCCAGTGACAGGCCAAGAGCTGGACACATGTCTCCAGTTGGGCCAATCATTACTTTCTCATACTTTTTATAAGGTGAGACTGATTTGGGAAAACGATCTCGCTGGGGCCTCCAAATGATATAGGAAAATGATCTCAGACCTCCAAATGATGTGGGGGAATGAAACTCCCAACCTACTATACGTACGGTGCGAGTTCGTGTTCTCTAAAATCGAAGAATGAATTTTAGGAACAACAGAGGGTAAGAGGAGAAGGTATTTATTGAAAGAAAGAAAGCTTCTGTCTGAGGGACAGAAAGGGGCCCAAGTGGGTTGCCAAAGATTTTGTCATATTTAGGGACTTTTATAGAGTAAAACTATGATGGGGAAAAACTGGGAACTCGCAAGGCAGATGGGCATAAGGTGGGACATAACCATGGTTAACCAATAAGATTAATTGCCCAGGTAAAATTGATTAAATCAAGGACAAATGGGGAAGCGGGTCACGTAGTAAGCGAGGGATGCTTAACGATAATGAGTCTTCCTGTAAAAGGGTGGGATGTTGATTTTTGACTTCCTCAGGATGATATAGAACTATTTAGAATATCAGTTCTTAGCATATGGGTGTATTTGTTTTGCCATTTGTCTTGATATCTGGCCTGCAGGGAGAGGTGTGGGTCTCCTCCAGGGTCACCAAGACCTCTGGTTCTCTGTGCCGGTTTTCTTGAGGGCCTAGTCCTGTCTGACTGCCTATAATATTTTTGTCTAACTCAGCTGCCTGTAACAAGACTAAAAGAAAGAAGCTTTACAATCTCCTAAGGCCACCAAACTGCCCATGAATGTGTAGTTCTCTGGGACCATAGTCTTCCCTAACAGGAGAGAATGAGAGCATCTTACAGAAGAAGCCACCATATATACATGCATATGGAGAGAGATAGCGAGTGCTAGTAGCATCATTTGAGTGTTGGAATTCAGCAATTTCTGAGGCTGATCCCTTCTAGTTGTTTTATTTTTTTCCCTGTCCTGGGGTTGAACCCAGGACCATCATACTAACTACATCCCTAGCCTCTGTTTTGTCTCATTTTGTTTTGTTTCATTGAGACAGGATCTTGCTAAGTCACTAAATTGTCCAGGCTGGGGTCTAACTTGCAATCCTCCTGCCTCAGCTTTCAGAATGCTGGGATTACATCACACCCGACTACTCTATTTTTCTATGAGGTAGTACATGGCCTTTTAATTGAAGTTAGTTTGTGTTGTTTCCCATTCTCTTAAAGCCAAGAGTCCTGAGAAGCACAATACTGATCCAAAAAGTCTTCACAGATGAGGTGAACTGGGAAAGAAGGGATTTGTCAGAAAGACTGGACAAGAGGAAAACAGAGGCTGAGGAAGAACTATAAGCAGCTCACATCACCAAAGCTGATACAGATATAGAGGGGGCAGGAGAGATGGGAGGGAGCCATATCCAGGAAAGCCTTTTATGCTAAGACTTTTTTTTGTTTTTGTTTTTCAGTTTTTTGAGACAGGGTCTTACTATGTAATTCAGGTTGGCCTTCAGTTTATGGTAATCCTCCTGCTTCAACCCCCCACCCCCACCCAAGGTCTGGGATTAGGAGCACGCACCACCACGCCTGGCCCAAGACTTTTGATGTTTATCTGAGGCCAGTTGGGAAAGAGTTTAAAGCAGTCCTGGAATGTGACCAAACTTGTGTTTCAGAAGGTCACTCATGAGAACAGATCTGAGGCGATGCAAAAGTTTCAAGGTTGGAACGTGACCCAGGTAAGAGATCAGGGTAGAAAATGACTCCCCAGTTCTTGGCTGGGTGTTTGGCTAGAGAGGAAGACAGGGACATAAAGTTCCATTTCTGGTCATATGGAGATCAAGTACATGTGAGAGACATTTAACAGGAATTGTCCAGTCGGCATATTAAAAGAGATGCCTAAGTTAGAGATTTTTTTTTTTGAGTCATCAATTCAACTATATACTCAACGCTACTAAGATGAAGTATCCTGTGAGTAAAATGTAGTCAAACCTATGGTCCCTTGGAATCACACAGTTAAGAAACAACTAAACAAATCAAGACTCACGGTCAGTACCAGGGAGACAGTGAAATAGCCTTACAGAATAGCAGGATTCCACGCAAACAGAAGCTGAGTATGACTGTCCACTCATTCTGGAAAGTTAGTTTCTTTGCTCTCATTGCCCAGCTCTATCTCCAAGGCTGGCTACAACATGGCAGGGGCTTTGGTGAAACTCCCACCAGGCCCCTTTGTTCTCAGCTAGTGGCTTTCATCCCACTTTTCCAGAAGCCCTTCCTGGCATCCAACCTTTAATTGTCAGCTCCAGGTCACTGACATGAGCATTTATGAGGATTTATGATTATCCCTGAATCATAAATAAGGGCAACAAAGCCTCAGTTTATAGTGCAGGCCAGTGTTGTTTCATGAGACCAGAGATCTGGCTTTAAACTGAGCCAGAAATACCTGATGTCCTGTCCTTTTTTTTTCTGGAATCACAGGTTGCTGTGCTGCACCTTTTTGTTATAGCTGTTTTTTCTTCCACTCCACATCTCTACCTAGAAACTCTGTTTCTCTTCAAGGGCCTTGAAGTCACCTACTGCAGGCCTGCTACCCGCACTACTTACTGTTTTTTCCTCAGAATAGTCTTGAGGTGCTGGATGTTATTCAGATTTTCACATTACGAGTCATTCCTTTTCAGGAGCTGACGGAAGTTTCATTAAGTAGTTAAGGTGAACCCCTGTATTTTTTCCTAGGCAGAGGTTTTATATATAGTCTTGTTTTTTTAGGCAAAGGCATCTCTCCTCAAAGAATGGAGGATGTTCATGTTGCCATCAGGGCAACATGAACTATTTGGGCCTGTGAGGAAAGAATGGTATTATCCTGCAAGCCTAGGCAGGATCATCAAAGATACAACCTTCTTAGAAGGCACTCACATGCCCTGAAGGAGACTGGCATGAAGTTATTCTTATCAAGTTTATATATGAGATGAAAAATCAGGCAGCCTAGGGATGTCTGGACATAACTGAGTGAACGAGGTTGGTAAATCCTCTTGGCAAAATACAAATATCTAACTGGGCAAAATTGTTTAAAAAATATTAAAAAGTCTGGGTTCAGAAAATTGACAGAGGCAGAAAAAAATTGAGAATTGTTTGTTATTGACAATTTGCTTAGACTTTTGGGTGTTAACAGTGGGAATCTATACCCATATTACTTATCTATAGTTGTGTAGTAAATTATTCCAAATCACAGGAGCTTACAATAATAAGCATTTATTGTCTCACAGTGTCTATGCCCTAGAAATTCAGGAGTGACTTTAGAAGGTGGCTCTGATTCAAGGTCTCTTAAAAGGTTGGAGTGGGGCTGTTAACCAGGTTAGCCATGGCTGTAGTCTTACCTAAAGATTGGACTAGAACTGCTTTCCCAAGTGGTCCAGGTGGTAGCTTGCAAGATCCTCCTCTTGGCTATTGGTTGGAAGAATCACATGGTAGAGGGTGGGGCTCAGTTCCTTGTGTCTATTGGCTGGAAGAGTCACATGGTAGTGGGTGGAGCTCAGTTCCTTGTGTCTATTGGCTGGAAGAATCACATGATAGTGGGTCAGGCTCAGTTCCTCATGGCTGTTGGCAGGAAGCTTCTCTCAGTTCTTTACCACATGTAGTTCTCCACCAGGTTGCCACACAGTGCAGCTTTTCCCCACCTACCCAACCAGTTAATGATCCAAGAGAGAACAATTAGCATCCAACATGAAAACAGTCTTTTTATTTTCCATAGACATGAGTCTTATTAACTAGGCAACTTTTCTCCAAACAGTACTTATGTCTTTCACAGACAGAGTGATTCAGGAGAGCATCCTGGAAGAGGAGCTGGGTCATCCATGAGTTCTTATTGCTGCTGTAGGACACAGATTATGTGTGCTTAGAGAGACCTTGAAGGTCCTGGCATTCGCTGTACTGGATCACAGTGCTTCAATTTGTAGGCTGCAACACGGTTCCAAGCAAGACTTTTATCCTGTCCTTAAAATCCTTGAAGCCTGGCACTAACTTGGCCTCCTTATGGAAAATAGTCTTTCCAAGCCTCCATTTCCAGAATAGGGAGATTGCATCCATATGGAAAATTTGCTCTGGCAAGTAATTTTCCTCCACCATCAGCTTATGTAGAGTTTCCAAAAATTCTTCAGCTGCCTTCACATCAGCACTCACAGACATACCACTCACTTTCACCTTATGTAATGAATCATGATTCTTGGATCATTTAAACCTCCCAGAGCTAGCAATAAATTCAGCGTCATAGTTGGGCCCAGCCTTTTTTTCCAACCCCATAAATAAAACTTGTGCTTTGGCCACGATGGTCATGGTGCTGATAGCAGTAAGCTTCAATGTCTGCTCCTCAGTCCAGGTCATTAGAAGTTTCTCCACATCTGATACAGGCTCTTCTAGAATTTCTGTTGGGCTTATTGCTTTCAATGGAGCAGATCCTTTAGCAGCTTCCATCACCTTGCTGCTGTTCTTTAAGACAGCTATGGTGGAATGGGATACGCTTGGCCGGTGAGCAATAACCATTGCATTTTGGACTTCTAATTTCCTTTCTGGATCAGCTATTCAACATGGTCACTTCTGGTCACACTGGCCGTGAATTCTGTAGGGTCAGGGGCATGATAAACAGAATAACACAAGATTAAATCAAGAACAAGAGAAAATGATGCAATGAGGAGATGTGGTAAAACGAGATGAGTGAGGTTGCTACTGGGGCAACACAGTGTATTGTTTTACGTGTGTGTGTGTTTGTGTGTGTGTGTATAAAAGGAATTCACTCTAAAAAATGAAAGTGGCCAGGTCTGAAGCTCAGAGGTACAGTACTTGCCTGGTATGTGCAAAGCGCTAGGTTTTATCCCCAGAACTGAAAAAAAAAAAAAA